>PVHX01000621.1:0-208330 GCA_004024805.1 Geosciurus inauris | reverse complement strand
TTTGGTACTGGGAGTTGAACTCAGGGGTACTCGACCACTGAGCCACATCCCCAGCCCTATTTTGTGTTTTATGTAGAGACAGGGTCTCACTGAGTTGCTTAGTGCCTCGCCATTGCTGAGGCTGGCTTTGAACTCGCGATTCTCCTGTCTCAGCCTCCCTAAGTGCTGGGATTACAGGCTTGAGCCACCGCGCCCGGCTTTTTATGTGTTTGTTTATTTAATTTTTGGTACTGGGGATAGAACTAAGAGGCACTCCACCACTGAGCCACATCCCCAGCCCTCATGTGTATTTTATGTAGAGACAGGGTCTCACTGAGTTGCTAAGCGCCTTGCTTTTTGTTGAGGCTGGCTTTGAACTCACGATCCTCCTGCCTCAGCCTCTGGAGTCCCTGGGATTAGAGGTGTGTGCCACTGTGCCCCGCTGCTCACTCCTTTTTAAACTGGCACAATTTGAAATAAGAAATTTTTACTATATAAGTGTTACAAATAGTATTGACTCTAATTTATTGAATAAATGAATGGGTAAATAAAATTTATTTTTGAAGAAAGCTGAAATATAAAATAAAACAACTTGGTTTATACACTGAATATTAATACTAATTTTAGAAAAAGGAATTATTACCTTTTTACTTGTCTGGGCAGATTTAGGGAAAAACATAGGCAAATATGCTTCTTATATAACATGTGATACAAAGTTATGATTTTTAAATCTCTCCAAATTCAAAGCTGGCTTCTTGATTTCACAACTTTATTTAGATATGCATTCAAAAGCTAAAAATTTATGAAAATTTTCAAATTGAATGCAAGTGTATAGTCATATTTCAAACTTATTAACTCTTCTACCAAAATTAATAAACAAATGAGAGCTTTTAATTGTGGCATCAATGTGTTCTCCAATAAATGTATAGTGATTTGTGACCTTGAGTTAGATCCCTTCAATTTCAAACCATTTTCATACTTTTATCTGAAGTTTGACCAAGGGTTGTACTAAATCACTAGTGTCCTGTGTAACTTTCTGTGATGGTAGAAATGTTTAATACCTGCCTTAACTAACATGGTAGCCATGTGCGACTGTGGAGCACTTGAAGTGAGCTAGTGGAACTAAAAAATTAGATTCTGAATTCAACTAAATTTAAAGTTTAGTAATAACCATATGTGACCAGTGGTTGCCAAATTGGACAGAGCAGCTTTCATTGGTAATCCTCAGATACTCTTGCCTCTTAGGTGGTGTGTTCCAACATCAGTCAGTCATGTTTGGACTTTTTGCTTTTCAGTTAAATGTGTTTTCTTTCAAGATACTGTCATTGTGCCCCAAAACAACCTCAGTTGTGGCATAACCATTATAGGCACGGTACAATATAAATAGCTTTTTAATTAATAATCTCGGCTTATTTTTCATGCATTTTACAATTTTCTTTTCAAATATTTCTTTTAAAGCTTTAAAAGTAAGATGCTTCCTTGAGTATCTTAGATCATGAATATAGCTATAAATTGATAAGTAATAAAGTGAGTATTTTCCAGATGGGGAAGAAAAAAAAATCTTATTTTTTAAAGTTGAAAAGTTACATCCACAATAGAGTTTGCCTTGAAATTTTAAACCTTTATTTTAAAACAAGAACAAAACAACAGTTGGGATATCTTGAATATCAAGTCTTAAGATATAAATAATGTTTGCCCTTAATTTTTGGTTGATTTATGCTACTTTATTAATAAACATTTAGCACATAAAACACTGAACAGAAAAGAGGAATGGGCATTCTTTAGATATTTATTGAGTATCCAAAGAGAACAGCAAAGACTTTTCATAGAGTTCAACCTGTAGATTTTTTAAAAACCCTGGAAATCTCCGATGTAGGGATGAGATGTTGTAAGAACAACCATTCTTGTTAGCAAAGGCTGTTGCTCTTCTTGGTAGAACTGTTCAGCTGGCCTGTTGATGGGAATGTTAAATTTAGGTGCAGTAAGTAATGACCAGAGAGCAGTGGGAAGTCCAAGAGCTAGTCTTCAATTGTTAAAAGATGTCACCATCACAAAAACACGTCCCATTCTCTCCTCTGGTGTTTTGTTTATGGTATTTCTTCTTCAAAATGAAGTACTTCCTGTTGCTCAAAGTGAAGCTCAATGTCCCCACCGCTATGAAGACTTCTCTGGTCTTGTAAATTAAGGCCACCTCCTTTTCTTCTCTCCTATAATACTTTTGAGGTAGGAGAGAAGACATAGGACAGGTAAAAAGTAGACACATGGAACAAAACAAGTGTGGCCATGATTTAAAGACAATACTTAAAGTCCTCTTTCACATACTTTGATCACAAATAGCACTATTAAATCAATTAGACTTTACATTCAGGTCCATAAATAACTTCTTTCCTGATCTGATCATAAAAGGATAATAAGTCTGAGAATGACTTTGTTGAACAAGTAGATATTTTTGTGATTTATATTTCAAGATATGATTACTTTATCTATACATCATACTCTGGATCCAACCCTCAATGTTACACCAGTGTAGTACTGTTTAAACTCAAAAATCAGAATGGTTAAAAAAAAATCTAAAAACCTGGTAGGGAAATTATTAAGGGCTGTTTTTTTTTTTAATAAAAAACAAAGAAGAAACGAATCTCTCGTAAGTAATGATTAACATATCCAGTCTCCAACACAAAGGAGGACTAAAAACATCCTCTTAGACCATGTCCTTATATTATAGCTTTGATAATATATCTAAATATGCCTAGCTAAGATATAGTAGTCTGGTAGGTCCTTGAGGCAGGGCTTGCATCTCAAGTACCTCTGTGTACTAAGTACCTCTGGTACTTAGCACACATTGATGATCTGAAGCCAATTCACTTTTAAAATGGGAATGATAAACTAGCTCCTTCACATATTATTATTCTTATTACTATTGCTGCATAGAAATTACTTCAAAACGCAGTTATTAAAAACAAACATTTTTTTTGTTTTTGCTTCCAATTAGTGGTTTGGGAATCAGGCAGAATTCATCTGGGTAGTTCTCTCTGAGTGTCACCCATGCAGGTGTAGTGAGATGTTGGCTGAGGCTGCCATTGTCTGAAAGCTCAACTGGGCTTGATGTCCGAGTTGGCTCACTCACCTGGCTGATAGTTCACCTGAGCACTGGCTTCCAGGTGGCAATGAAAAGGGAAGCAGGCTCAGATCCCCAGGTGCAAGGATTCTAGCAAACAAAGTAGACAGGGGCTTAGACTTGGCCTCAGAAACACAGAGTCATTTTTAAAGCACTTTGTTCTGGAAGTGATCGTAAGTCAACCCAGATTCAAGGGGAGGGGAATAAGCCTTCATCTCTTGATATGGGATGGCAAGGTCATGTTGCAGAAGAGCAAATAAGGTAGGAGAGAAGTGTTGTGAACATCTCTAGCAAATATAATCTGCCACATATAAATTAGACGTGTGGAAACAATTTGGATCCTATAGCATTCTGATGATGTTTAGTAAAATCTTTTCGTTTTTTCCATCAGATAGCCTTTGAACTTTGACCTTTTTAGTTCTATGCTAGGTCTGACACTTACCCAATGAGTTTAATTTAAGATCTGCAACACAAAATGTTTACATGCAAGGACTGGACAACAATCCTCAGAGTTTTCTTTCTTGCCTTTCTACTCATTTCTTTCCTCTTTAAATTTTTTCACTTTTCTTACCTGTTTAATTGACCTTTAATCAAGATGGTTCTATGAGCTCTATTTCTCCTCATTAGTATTCTCAAAGAATCCTGATCCAGTTGTAGAGGCTTTAGAACCTGAAATACTGGAAGCATAGTTTTGACTTTACGACAATCCCAATAGATATTCACAGTATCTAGTGATAAATAGGAAGCAAAGAATTTTTATGAAAAGAAACATTTCATCCTTCATGGCAGAAGTTTAATTTTAATCCTTCTACATCCACCACTTCTCTAGTGAGATTATTATGGTGGGGGAATAGAAGGGAGGAACAAAGAAAATGGAGGGAAGGAAGGAAGGAAGGAAGGAAAGAGGGAAGGAAGGAAGGAAGGAAGGAAGGAAGGAGCTCATCTTGCTAGGGATGCAGGTGAAACCCAATAAAAGTACTTCAGGAAAATACCTGGTACACAGTAGGTCCTACAGAAATATTTTTTATAAAAATAGTTGGATATAATCAACATTTACCTAGTGCTGACCATATATCAAATAGAGATCACTAGTTAGTGGGTTCAAAGAAATGTAAAGCAGTCACCAAACAAACTGGGGAAAAAAACAATCACCAAAGTAAACAATTAATAAAGTAGTTCTGCTCTTTGTAAGGTCCAATGGTGGTGATACAACTGATAATTATAGGAAAGGTGGACAGGTACATACGGCCGCCTTTTGTGTGACCTGGTCACCTCCCCCATCTCACTGAATCCTTATGGCAGTGCTGCGCGAGTGCAGCAGAGAAGGGAAGGGAATGGTAGAGAGGGTGCTGAAGAGCCAAAGAAGCTGCACTTTGCAAGAAGCAGAAGCAGAACAAATTCAGATGTCCACTGTCAATGCCAGCTTGCTTTCCTCAGCTTGACAGGCCTCCTTGCAATAGCAAGACTCCATATCCCTTCCCTTTTTTTGAGATACTTTTTTAGCTTAATCTTAGATGTTATTACATGACTAGGGATCATTATTAGTGATTCTGTGATGTCAACTGTACCTTTTCCAAGAGACTATGTGGTGCCCAAACTGACCACAGTTCAATTTTTCCAGCGGCCACAGGAGGGCTCTCAATAGTAAGCTTTATAGACAATCACCAGGTATTACTTCAACAAATTAGTTTTTTGGCTCCCTGTGAAGTTTGAGTAATTCCAGGCCTTTGGGGGTTGGTGAGTGACTGTGTCACTCTTAAAAATGAAGGATGAATAACATTTAGCTGGAACAGATTGAGTCGACTTTGGGCAGAGGTCATGTAAGGATCTTGCCACACAGTTCTTCATGTACCCCTGAGGCCAGGCCGCCCACACTTTGCTCCGTGGGCATGTCCAGAGCCCACACACAATTCAGCTGATCCACCTGCACTTCTGACCTACAGCACTGCATCTGCGTTGTGCCTCCTTTGCTGACCCCCAGCTTCTCATTGCCCTCGACCCTGCCCCAGGGCTGAGGCCTCAGCCAGAGCGAAACCTAATTTGTTCAATGCTGGAACCTTGAAATGCCATTTCCAAGTGAGCCTCTTGGCTCTTTACCTTGTGCTGTCTTAAAGCAGAGGGAGCCCACAAGACAGATCAAGGAGGTTCTGGTTTGATCTTAGCCAAAACAGGTTTTCCATAGTCTACAATTATTCCCTGCTAGTTAATATGTTACCCTGCCTAGTGAATTTACAGTTTAAAACACAGGGGAAAAAAATGCACTGTCGAACACAGAATATATAGTGAAGGGAAGAATTTCATATGTCACCAAGAAGAGATTCTTGAGTAAAGACTCAGAGCTCTCCAAAATGTACCAAAAGAATGACAGAATGTGATGGATCAGTCACAAATACCTGAACTTTTGAATAACAGTTTAAAAGAATCTATCTTGCTAGAAAGTTATTTGGAAATTAAAGTGGGATTTTAAATAGAATCTCCTCAAGAAAACTCCTGTGAAAGATTAAATAAGACTCACTTCATTAAAAAGTTAATCATCCCAACCCCAGAATGATCTTTAATAGGATATTGATTTCCATCTGAAAAAATCAGGGGAGGGTAATAGCTTTTGGGAAAAAATCCCGTGGACACAAGAACTAGTTAGCTGCTTCCCTGTTGTGTAAAATCAGCAACAACATAAAAATTGAGAATGCTTGAATGTTTTAATTTTTTATATTTTTAATTTGTTCTAATTAGTTGTACATGACAGTAGAATGCATTTTGACACATTATACACAAATGGAGCACAACTGCTCATTCTTCTGGCTATACATGGTGCAGAGTCACACCAGTAGTGTGATCATACATATATATAGGGTAATAATGTCCATCTCATTCCACATCCTTCTTGTCCCCACACCTCCTCTCTCCCTTCACTCCCCTCTGCACAATCCAAAGTTCCTTCATTCTTCCCTACCCCCTCCCCATTATGGATTGGTATTTGCTTATCAGAAAAAACACTCAGCCTTTGGTTTTTTGGGTTTGGCTTATTTCACTTAGCATGATAGAGAATGCTTGAATGTTGAATATCAGTTTTGATACTATGTTTTCAAGAACACAGCTTTTAGTGCAGATTATCAAGTTGACCAACCAAATGCAAATAATATATTAGGAGATTCTTAGTCTATTTAACTGTTTACTATTCCTACAAGTTTAAGTAGTTGTTTTACTATGGAGGTGGATGGATAGAAGTATAGGGCACACAAAGAATTCACTTAGGATATAGCTCAGTTGGTAGAGTGCTTGCCTCACATGCACAAGAACCTGGGTTTAATCCCCAGTACCAAAAAAAAAAAAAAAAAGAATTCACTTAGGATGGGCGATTCAGTGAATTCAATCCGTTCTTGTTTTTTGCTTATGTATACTTAATGTATACATTGAGTTACTGGGTCCCATTGATATTATTTAGCTGTCCTTCAGTATCCATATGAGATTGGTTCTAGGACTCCTTCAACCTCATGTATCAAAGTCCATAAATATTCTAGTCCTTTATATAAAATGACATTCCTACCAGCTCAGATTTGATCAATCCAGTCAGAATTCAATTGTATGCCCACTAACCTATAGGCCTGAGAGCAATTTTCCACCCTAGTAGGGGAGAAGTAAGCAGCAGTGTCTGTCTATGTGATTTGGTTCTAATGACATTAAATTGCCAACACCAATTGCCAATCTCCACAGCTTTTATCTCAGAAAACTCCACCATTGGAAGTCCATGGTTTGAAGTTGCACCCAAGGTTTGGATTCTGAGATTCTCCTTGGGTGGTATGTAGAGTAAGTCCTGCTCTGGCTAGATCCCATCTACTACATGAGCCATCATCATGGCCAAATAACTAGGTGGAAAGGCCTTCAAGACGTGGGCTACTAAGTGCCAAGGCATCCGCCTCTGCACCGCTCAGTATTAATTACTTAATTGACTAGCAGAGGAAATAGATACGTAATACCCAGAGTGCTTAGCCTCATCCTAGGTTCAATTTAAGCTAATCATCAGTTTTTCTGGAAAATGCCTATGTGGGTTTTTCTCAGTAAGTGCAGTCAGCAAGTCTGAACAGAACCCTCCAGTGCCGTGTGACACAGCTATGTTTGGACTCCTACTCTGTGACATTGCATCACTAAGAGGGCTTTGGTGGTGCTCTGTGCCAAGTGAAATTGGCTAAATGGCAAACACATGCCTTTAGGAAAGAAAATAGAAACTTCTCAGATGAAAATAAGCCTGAAAGAATTGGCTACTCTATCTTTAAACTTGAAAGAAATTAAGTACAGAAAACTCACACTTCTCAACCATAAGGAAGGGAAACAATTTTAAACACTATAAGGGGTAGCAATTAGAGGAACCCTCTCCACATTCAGACAAATCAGAGGTTTTCTGTTGGTTTATAGCACTGCTTTATCAGCACACGGTTGGAGAGTTTACCAGGTTCGGAAGCTGAAGTGCATCAAAGACGAGAATAACTCTGAAGGATCTCACAGCACAATTGACAAGATCCAGGCATGAGATATAGAGGCAACTATCACGTAAATTGTTCACCCTTTTCAAATTACATGCAAAATAAATGTTAACTCCGAGTCCAAGTTCTAAAATCTGGAGCAGAGTTGTTGCCAATTAGTTAAAATAAGGCACCAGGTAGTATGAGCAAGTATTTGTAAATTGCATGGTGTCCTTTGCATTTCCATTAGAGGGCATTCTTGCTTCACAAATTTCTGGATTTTCTCATCATTAGAGAGCCTTTTCTTCCAAGGTAGGTCTGCATTATAGGTGGTCTAAACTGGCAGACTCTACACCAAGCAAGGTAAGAGAAGTTGAGAGGAAACAATATGGCATTTCTTTTTTCCTGCTTTCAAATCAGAAGTGCCTACCCAAGGTTAACAGAAAGCAGCTTGGGCCAAACTGTGTTCCTGGGAATTTTTTCATTTCACAGACCTTGTACACAGTACTTCCATGGACTGCCAGAGCCTTCCCCAGGGGAGCCTGAAAGGGGAGACAGTTGATTTTTCAGAGAGATTGTGCAAATGCAGCCAAGCAAACAGGAAGGTGCCTTGAGTCCTAGACGGGGGCCTTTCCTCTCCATGTGCAGTCACTGGGGCCCTGTGTATGGGGAATGAAGCCAACACAGCAAACTGAGCACCGTCTTCCACATTCCTGTTACCAGCATTGCCTCCCAGATGCAGCTTTCTCAATCTTAATCTAGTCATAGCTGTCTATATGGTGTGTGTGTGTGTGTAACTGTAAACACGCGCACACACACACACAAACACACATTTCTAAATGAGCACCTAGAGCCTGCATGTGCTACTGGAGATATCTGAATGTGCATAGCCTTGTGCTCAAGTTTTGGAATCTGGGACAGGAGGAATGATGTTGATGGAGAGATTGATACTTCCCCTGGCCCTGAATGAAGGAGCTCACCACTCATGCTCTAAATAGGGAGATGCATACGGAAAGTTACAGGTTCTGGTGGATGGCAAGGGACCCAGCGGACAATATGTCTAGTTCTGAGTGTGCATGTGGTGTGAGGGTGAGAAACAGATAAAGGAAGTTGATTCCTATCATAGGAGAGACCTGCGGCCGTTTGAATCCTGAAGACAGGCCAGTCCCTTGCCGCCTGGGAATTCTGCCTCTAATGCAATGGGAGAGCCCCAGGGGGTGGTGAGCTCATAGGAACCTTGGAGCTCTCACTACCAGCATGCAGGTGACTCAATCCAGGACTGTGCACCTCTCATGGCTTCCTCATGGACAGGAAGATGGAAGTGGATAGTGGTGGGGAGCCCTTGGTGAAGGAGCCAGTCTAGAAGTAGAGGTACAAACACGGCATGTAAGGCTCTTCTTCACTTTAAACCTAAGAGGACAGGAGCTAGGATATCCCAGACTTGGAAAGGTAAACATAGTAGTATTATTATTCCATTATGAAAAGAATTTAATTTTGAGTGGCTGTAGAAAATCATGTCAAGACAGCAACAGGAAGGTAGCTTTTATGAGATTCTTAAAGTAAAATGTTGGCAGAGGATCGATGAATGTTGGGAGAAATCAGATGACTTGACTTGTCCCTGAGGGACTTAAGTTAGAGACCCTGGGCAGGAAAATAAAGCCTTTGCCAAGAGTGCAAGAGGGCAGGGCATGGGAGCAGTACCTTTGGCATGACCCTGATGTAAAGTAATAGTAATTATGGTTCTGGAAGGGAAAAGTCTTGTTCTCCCTTGTGCAGCTGTAAACCCCTGGTTTTACAGCTGAATCTCCTGGCCCTGATTTTCATTTTGGGCTCTGCAGCAACAAAGCACCTTTGGCCCAAACCTCTCACTTTCTATTTTTAAAAAGAAAAGGACTTAGGAGTACTGGGGAGCCTATAATTTACCCAGTACTTGAAACAGTCAAATTTACCCCAAGGCATGGATGAAGCTCAGATCCTCCTGTCCAGGTTTTGATGGTTCTACCAAAGCACTTAAAGTTTTCTTTTATGTGTGGCATAATCACCATAGTTCTCTTGCTGAGTGCATTTTATATCTCAAATAATGTAGGGTAGAAGTGGGTGTGTTCATGGGTGGAACATGGAGCCCAATACTTGGTTCTGTTTATAGGACTTCTGCTTGCAAAACATGGGATGGTTTGCCAAGTTTAGAACCCCCTGGAAACCTGTGGATTTGGAACTCCAGATAAAATGCCAACTTTTTTTTTTTTTTTTTTTTTTGAGGTTCCAGTTCTTTTTAACTTTTGGCACAAATTAGACTTCCTGTTTCTAAGAAAAAAAAGCTTTAAAAAAGTTCCATTAAAAGAACTCCTAAAGAGCCCTGGACATCCAGTGGTTTTCACAAAACAATATTTTGATGAGTTAAGTGTAAATGTATCAGAAACATATGGATTAAATTTCCCTTGAAACACGCAGGGGTTTGAAAAAGCTGGGGAGAAGGCAGGCCAAACACATTTTAGGGTTTTGCTGAACCCAAAACATTTGAAAAGTACTTTGAGGTGTTTGAGTAAGTCCAAACCTACAGTGCTGGCCCACCCGGAATGGCAAGAGCAAGCTCACAGCCAGGCAGATGACACCCATTTCCCAAACTGCGGTGGTGTTTGCAAAGGCAGGGAAACACGCAGCTCAGGGCGCAGCGCTGCAGCCTGGAACCAGAGGAGGGGCTGTGCGAACCCTGACCAGGGCGCATGCCTCACCTCCTTGCTCACGTATTTCAGCTTTGAACAGTGCATAAGAAAGCAGTTGGCTGCACATTTATGGGCCTTATTTCAAAGTACAATTCTTTAGACATAATATTGCAACAAAATGGATTCAAAGTAGATCAGAAACAAGTGAAGCCTCAACTCTAAACTTGAATGAGGCTGGTTGCTAGAAATGGGTATGCTCCCCCACTGTATGTTCCTCTTTCTGTCTCTCTAATCCAGCTCCTGCTTTTGTCTCATCTGGTCTTGGCTGAGACCAGAAACAAGCAATCGCAGAATAAAACAAAACACAACAAACAAAACAAAACAACCTTTCCAGGAAGCATGTTCTCATAAGATTTCCAGCTCCATTCATTCAGACAGAAGTTTGAACACAGTTCATAGAATCACCACACTTTTGAGGGGTATGAGGGGTCAATATCCTTTCTTGGGAATCACCCACTTGCTGGGGTTGACTTTGGGACATGTGGATCATGCTGCAAAAACAATGACCTTGGAGAGGGAACAAGAAGCCCAAAGCAGCGTGGCAGCCCAGGAATTCAGTTTTTCCAGTAAATTAAGACTCTCCAGAGAGAGTAAAGATGTTTTCCCTCTTTTTCTACCCTGTTTGCTATCTTAGAAGATGATGTAGATCTTCTCATTTTGCTTCTCAAGGATTCTTTGTTTCAGCTGTATACTATACTCCCAGTTACCTGAACCCTGGCCACCTTTTTGTGAATAGTAAAATTTAAAGACAGAGAATGCTTTCTATTTCTATAGTATGGGTTGATTTAGCTCAGCTTTCTTAGTCACATAAGCCTCCATCATTTCTTTTTAAATATTTTAGGGAATTCCTAGCAGTTGGACTATTTATGGTAGGCAAGCTTAAATAATAGAAAAATTGGACATGGGACAGTTGTGCATGCCTGTAGTTCCAGCTACTTGGTAAGTTGAGGCAAGAGGATGACAAGTTTGAGATCAGCCTGGGCACCTTAGCAAGACACTGTGTCAAAACAAAAATTTATGAAAGGGCTGGATATGTAGTTCTGTGGTAGAGCTCCCCTGGGTTCAATCTCCAGTAAATCAGAGGTTCTGAGAACTTCCAATGTCAATACAACCTTGAGCTAGCTTGAAAGAAGAAGTACACTTTATTTGAAAGAACATTTGGCTGGGCATCAAAAAAGGTGGGTAGAAGACTTGGCTTTTTTCCTCATAATTAAATTAGTTTTATTATTAGTTCCTCAGTTTCCCCATATGCCAGAAAGAATACATTTATTTATTACCTGAGTAACTCCCAAAAGGATAATGTGAAATACTTCAAATTCCTTCAAGGCAAAGATGTCAGATTTAAAAATAATAATAATAAACTATATTATAGAATTATGGTGAAGTCAAGTATAGCACTGAGCATGTTGGGGAAATTGCTTCATTCTTCCTTCCTAGTAACCTACAACTAATAATAGTAATTATTGATGTGGTGCTTGCTATATGCCAGATATTTCTAGGTGTTTTATGCATATTAACTTATTCAATTCTCACAGCATCCCTAATAGTAGGTTCTTTTATTATCCTGATGGGGAAACCAAGGCACAGATAAGTAATTTTTCCACTTTGCCAACATACTTTTGGCAGAGCCAGACTTTGAAGACCCTACAGAGGTTGAGAACTTTTTACCTTCAGGCTACATGATCCCAATCCTACTTCTGAGTTAGTTCTCTGATCTTGGAAATATCCTCATGAAGTTTTCTCCCTCTCATGTATTTCACAAGCAAATAATTATGTTGAAATAATGTAAAAAGCACACAGAAAACATTTCCCTGTAATTTGCCATCTCAACATGCACTGCCAACAGAGACATCTTCAAACAAACACGCCTTGTCTCCATGTGGAAAACTACTGTGTAGGTTGAAATATGAAAACCTAAACTGTTCATAAGGGGGAAAATGGTCTGTCTCCTTTCATTAGAAGCAAATCCCTCAAGTCTCTGGGAAAGCAAGGAAAGTTCACAGATATCTATTGAAGTCAGTATAGAAATCAATTCAAAGGAAAATCTCAAAGTGAGCTCTGAGTCTTGCAAAAGAGAAAAAGTGCCAGAATGTTCGGCTTCATCAGAAGAATCTTGCCTACTGGATAGGTGAACGTGGAGATGGGGTCTTGTGTGATATGGGCTGTGTCAGAAAGGTGATTCTCTCAGGATCAAGGGCCTAGCAGAAGCTGGAGGCAATGTGAGCGTCACATATAGGTGTTGCCCTCTAGTAAAATTGGTCTGCCAAACTGCGCTTAAGCTTCAAAGTACTGATGAGGCTGTGCGTCCCTGGAAGGCTATTCTGACTTTAAGGAAAGGCTTGTGGTAAGTTTTGTTTCTATGGAAATAAAGCAATTAGGTTAAACAGCAATTGAAGACTATTTTGTGAAAAAGATACCAAACGGCATTTCTTTTCATTTTACGCTAAATTGTGCGCTATTATTCCAATTAGCAACTAGAGAACAATGTGTATTTATGCTTATGTTTATTTATAATGAAAGTTTATTTTTGGAGGAGTAGTGTTGGTTGGACTGGGTACCAGAATGTGAGACCCAGTTATAGTGCCTGAGGAAAACCTCCCTGGGTGATTTTTGCAATTGTATGAAAAACATCATGGTTCTGCTGGAGGCAGTTATTTGAAATTCAGATAGATTTTCTAGGATGGTAATAACATCTTCAGACTTGCCTTAAAAACAACCAAGTGCAGAGCAGGTTGGTTATTGTCTTACTTGAGTTTTGACACTGGCTGAAACTAGGGCTAGGAACATGCTCTTCTAAGTCCGTGGGAGGAGACACCTGATGATGAGGTTGCTGGACACACAGGACAGGAAAGGTTCCTGGGGCTGCTACTACAGTGCCATCCGAGGGACTAGTCAGGGGTTACCTAGAGTAATCTGGAGGTCACAGCAGAGGTGTAGGCCTCCTCTTAAGGTTCATCACCTGAGCATAAATTCAACCTCTGTATAGGGTCAGGACCATCCTCTGGGCCATCCTCGCAGAGCTTGCTTGGGCCCTGAGAGCTGACTGAGATCTTTGAAGAAGGAGCACAGCCCGAGACCCCAGGCCCACTCTCAGTCAGTTCCTCCTCTGTTTCTCCCCAGAGCCAATGCACAGCCCCCCCACCCATCCCAGCATCACAACTACAGAACAGAGGGTGCCGTGCTCCTGACTTGTCTCACAAATGGTAGAAGAATCAGCATCCGGTGGACATTTGATGACCAGAGTCTGCAGTTCACCAAGCAGATGGAGCTCTCCTGGGATCACAGCACTCTTAAGGACCCTACAAGGAGGAGGATGCTGGGGCATCAGTGTTAGGACTCCAAACCATTCAGTTCCAGCCAAAGTGACCACCCCCTAGCCCCCTGCAATTCGCTGTGGGACAAGAGTGGCCCTCAACTCCTCCTATGAGTTATTAAACCCTAAATCAAATCTACCACCTCATTACAATAGTGGTTGTGGTTTACTTATTTTATTGAACTCTCATGAATAGTCAATGAAATAGGTGGAAAGTCCTTGTATTAAATTGCACAAATATAGTAGAACATGTTTAATATACATCTGTAAAACTGGTCTTTAAGACTTCTTGCCCCTTATTTTTCATATTTTACAAGATGTACAATGTAATAAAGTTTCTATTTTATTATTCAATTTTTAAAAAACTTATATTGAGTCAATAGGTGTGAAAAGAAGTGCTCTTCAGGATTCACCATTCTTACTCATTTGCATGTCTCCTTTCTATCCTAATAGATTGTGCTCCTTCTGCCCCTTTTTAGGATGGCCATAGGTAGTGCTTCTCAAACCACTCACCTGGGGGTTCAAGAGTCCACATTCTAATAAGTAGCCAAGTGAGTTCCACATTTCTGGTCATTTGAATGGCAAGCAAAGCATGACCAACTTCCCGTGTGTATGTGTGTATGTGTGTGTGTGTGTGTGTGTGTGTGTGTGTAATTAGGAATTGTAATACTTGCCTGAACTTTTCTCTGCTTTTCAAATACAGTCATGCATCACTTAACAACAGAAATACATCCTGAGAAATGCATCATTAGATGATCTTATCATTGTGCAAACATTATAGACATGAATTTACACTAAGAAGATTGTGACATCACTAGGCAATATAATCTATGGGACCACCCTTGTATATGCAGTCTACTATCGACAGCAATGTCCTTATGTGGTGCATAACTGTATCCAATCTAATAGTTGACATTTAACATAAAACAAACAGAATACCCACAGCCTCATTTCTCAGTCTACTAGATTAAAGCAGTTAGTCAATGCATGCAGCAAATAAGAAAGAGGATCCTAAGAGAATCAGAGCTCCATTTGTACTGCCACTGATGATTGTGTTTACTAAATGATGCAAGAAGGTAATGGACCTATCAAAGTTACTGAGGGCATTTGCAACACAAGACCCAGATGCTTTCCTGATGTTTTTTTCTTCCCACCCCATCATTAACTGAGACTCTCACTTCCTGAAATCCTCCCAACACATCTGTCGGTACAAGTCTTGGGACTTGGGAGACGTCAGCATCTATGCTCCCAGAGGTTATCATGTCCCAACTATGTCCTCATAGAGGACACTGCTGCCTGTGAATGTTTGCCAGTTCATTCTCACTCAACTGTATTAGAGCTTTTTATACCTGAATAAGTTCAGGGGTTCAGGTAAAGGACAGGTTCTTCTTTGATTTGGCTTCTCTTAATTTGCTCTAAAATGAATTGAAAAACATCTACCAATTTTTATATCATCTTCTTCTTTCTCTTATTCTCAGTTCACTCTCCTTCTCCATTAATAAAGCAATCAAGAACATAAAACTAATATGTGCAAAAGGGAGACTATTGGGATAGATGAAGAGGCTCAGCGGAGGGAGAAGGAGATATTGGAGGGTGAAATCAAGCAAATTATTTTGTATGCATGAATGAACATGCCACAATGAAGCTTATTCTGTATTATTAATATACACAAGTAAAAAATAATCTGCGAAATCCAGGTGCAGTGGCACAGGCTTATAATCCCAGTGACTCTAGGAGGTTGAGGCAGGAAGATCATGAGTTCAAACTCAGCCTCAGCAACTTAGTGAGGCCCTAAGCAAATCAAGAGAACCTGTCTCTAAATAAAATACAAAAAATGGCTAGGGATGTGGCTTGGTGGTTAAGTGCCCCTGGGTTCAATCCCTGGTACCAAAAAAAAAAAAAAAAAAATCTATGCAAGTGAAGACATTATTTTATACTGATGAGTGAAGAGAGAGGCAGACCAACTCTAGACCTGATGATTCAGGAGTAGGGAATAAGGAACCGAAGTGGGTGAATCTTCCTTAAAATTCCTAAGCCCTGAAGTATACTGGAAGTCTACCTAAGATCTCAACTTTTGACAAATGGTGACAGGACAGTAGAGCCACAGGAATGGGGCTGAGTAGGAGGACGCAGAGAGAGAGAAGGTGCTGCATCCTGGGAATGAAGTGGAGGCTTGTCTTTGGAGAGTTCTAGAGCAATGCACAGAGAGGGAAAGATGACCTGTAAAGTCGCAAAGGAAAGAGAAAAAGTGGGGAAAAGGGGCAAGCAAGAAGAAGGAAAAATTACAACTTGTCCTTCTGATGAAGTCAAGTTTAAATATGTATATAATTTTGACCAGAAAGCAATTACACAAAAAGATAAGTCTTCATTGTTACTAAGGCCACAATGAAAGCCATACATTTTCTTAAAAAGAAAAAAGGAGTTTGGACTAAAAGTTCATTAAGTGCCCCTGGGAGGTAAAAGGGGGAAGTGTTTCTCAGTAGGAAGTGCAAAACTGACTTGCTGGGGGCCTGGAAAAGAAGGGAGAGTGAGCAGAGAGGGAGGGATGATGCTGGTTTGGGGAAGCTCTTCTTCAGAGCTTCTGCGGGACTAAGACTTATAAGGGCCACCCTTCTTTTCTCAACATTATTGTGGCCCATTCTTACTCCACAAATGACACCAGCGTAGCTGAGCTTGGAAAGTCCAAACATCACAGGAAAGCCCATTCTCTTCAAAGTCCAACTTCTCTTCCTAGGTCAGGCTGAGCACATCCTGGCAGATGAGAGAGAGGAAAAAAAGTCTTTTTTCCACAGGCTTTGCTTAAAATAAATAGTTATTTTGAACTCTTTAATAATTTTGAGACCCAAAGGATCTTAGAGGCAATGTGGTTTTATGTTCATTTTATAGAAGAGAGAGAGACCCTGCTCACATAGCTAGTGAGTGATTTGATTAGAACTTGGTTCTTATTACCTTTAAACTTTCAGCATAATACTCTTCTCCTTAGGCTTTCAAAGCATGTATCAGCTTGCTTTCAGTAATATTTTCATTAAGAATAATATGAGGTCTTCTTTCACATAAGAGCAGGGTTAAAGAATGAAGGTCCACAAAAAGGAGGTTTCAAGATGTTAATGTTGATCTTTAAATAGTGACGCTCTTAGGGACACAGAGGGACCTCCAGCACCTTTCGGCACTTCCAGCTGGCTGATTGTTCCACCTCCGAGATTAATTAGGAAATGATAAAGAACCATGGCAGTGGGTTTGGCACGGTTCCTGGTCACTCAGACTCTCTGCACGTATTATGACATTCCCATCGGTCACTTCAGACTTCAGAAAGGGTTTGAGCTTGCGTGCATTTTATTAGATTGGATTTTCGTTCTTAGCCAGTTACCTGTGAAAGCTTCTGTGGGAACTGTTCCTGATCAGGACAACATCTATCACGGGAGAACCAGACAATTACAGTCACACTGTCCTCTGCATAGAGTAATAACGGCCCATGGGGGGTCTCAGTTAAAGCTCCAATTTTGAGATCAATTTGCCATGTAAAAGCAGATCCCAGCAGCAGATACAATCTTTAAAGTCTCAAAAGTCAGGCCTGGAAACAAAATGACAACTTGGCTGTCAGGATTCTGGGCTTGAACCTGCTTTGGCACGGGGGCGGATAAGATGACTTCATAGGTCTTTTCCATCTCCAATTTCTGTGAACCATTGTTCTAGGGAATAGATGATTTAATAGGCTAATAGATATTTGTGTTTGCCTACTCTGCTGTTCCTTGTATTTGTTATATTTTACTTGGTTACCCTGGGAAGAACAAATAGATTATGTAAGTCCAGAGACACTCAGAGGTCAAAATCTGCAAAGGGCAGAGTTTGAAGGGATGTGGTCAAGAAAGAGAGATGGGGGGGAAGAAGAAACCTGAGCTCACAAGTGCTTTCTAGATGTTTCCAGAGCAAAGTTTGAGGAAAAGTACCAGGATGTGATGTGTTCTGGTGCAGTGGAAAAAATGCAGACAAGAGACCTAGTTTGAACTCTGACTTATTGGCTCCTAACTATCCTAGCTTCCACGTAGACAGTGGATTCAACAACAATTATCTTGCTAATTTAAAGAGGTTGGTTTGAGAATCACATGAGAGAATAAGCGCTTGTGTATTAGAGTGTAAGGTGATATGTAAATTATGGGTATTATTATTATTTAATGAAGTGATTCTTGTATTTAGCTGAATAGAAAGTTCTGTGTACAAAGAGCTATGCCAAAACCAGCTATGTTTCCTTAAAGTAATTATGGGAGAAAAGACAAGAAACTGACAATAGGATATTCAAGTTAATCAGTACACAGGAAGAACAAGGAGTAAAACCTCAAATGTTCTTGTCTTCTGGTTTACTCAGCATGTAATCCAAAGCCCATTTCAAAGTCAGAGAAGTATTCAGAATCACCATTGATCTTTTTCTTATTATGAATGACTCCTAGAAGTTTTAAAAATACTATTCTAAAAATCAAATATTTGCAAAGCTACTTGAAATAATGTAATTCAGTAGAGATTTTTCTGGGCAGCTTCTTTGTGCAATGTGAAGATTTAGAGCGGAAAAAGCATTAGTAAAGTATGAGTCTTGGCTTTAAGAGTTGCAGTTTAAAGAGCAAAAACAAGTACACAAATACACAAAATGTCTTCCAGGGATTAAAACGGACTCAAAATGATTCTGACGAGAGTTTTTCTTAGGCTCTATTTGCTCCCACATTTCTCTTTGGAACTCAGGTGTTGTCTCATAGTAACCTGCCCACTAATCATTGCACGCCATGTTGCAAACACCACCTGCCATTTTCCTTCTGTTCTATTTCAGTCCATTGTGTTGATGCCTCATTGTCAAAATCCACCAAAACCTCTGATGTTGCTGGTCCTCAGGGGTGCTCTGTCTACTGGCCTCCACCAAAGGAGTCACTGCCACCAATAAGCGCCCCTAGTGCATTAAACACGTGTCAAGCAGTTATGTAAACCAAGTATAATAGGATTGCCTAATAGGAAATTATCAATTCTGCTCAGCTAGGAAAAAGTGGAGGGGGGTCACAAAATGCTCTTTCTGAAAGAGCATATTTAATTTTTAGGATGAATATCAGTAGACGGAAAGAAGAGAAAGGTATCCCAGGATTATGAACATGTAGGGACAAAGGTACAGAGATGTAACTGTTCATAACATGGTCTAGGAAGAGAAAGTAAAGCCTTCTCTCAAAGATAGCATGACTGAGTGTTTAAAAGAGCAAAAGGAAATTAGAACAAGGAAACAAGAACAATTATTGTCTAGGAAAGATGAGGTATACATTTCTACTGTTCCTTTTTTCTATCTTCCTAGAGTTGATAATATTTTTCTTCTTATGAAATAATAAAACAAGATTTGAATTAAAGTCTTTCTTACCATAAAACAAACAGAATTTGAATTAAAATCCCTCTGAGTGAAGTCCTGAAGTATAGATGGGGGTGGGTGAATCTGGAGAGTAATGGGGCACATTGTTAAAATGCTTGAACATCTAATGTCTAAGGGTTCAGAAATAGAAACTGTAACCAAGAAATGTCATCCGAGAACAGCAAACATGAACTAAGTTCAGTTGCCAGTGACTAGATTGAAGAGCCTCTTTGTAATGACCCAGAAATGTCATTCAGTAAAGAATACTTGTTCCATTGGATTCTAAATACCACCACCTTGGAGTAGTTTCTATCAGAGGATCCAATTAATCCACAGAAAATGCTCAGGTTTCATTCTAAGGACTAACAATTTTCGTTGACACTCATGATCCCATAAACACAGACAGCCTTTAACCAATGTAAACAATGTGACTTCCTGGCACCAACTGTCACAGTCACACAAAGCAAAGGCAAACATTTAATGAGAAGGGTATTGTTGCTGAGACAGGAGGATCCTAAGTTCAAAGCTAGCCTCAGCAACTTAGTGAGACCCTGTCTCAAAAAAAAAAAAAAAAAAAAAAAGGGCTGGGAATGTGATTCAGTTGTTAAGCACCTCTGGGTCCAATTCCTAGCACCAAAGGAAAAAAACGGTGCAGTGACTCAGGCCTATAATCCTACCAGCTTGGGATGCTGGAGCAGGAAGATTGTCAGTTCAAGGCCAGCCTTAGTGAGACCCTGTTTCAATAAATAAATAAATAAATAAATAGGACTGGGTTTAGTCCCCAGCACCAAAAAAAAAAAAAAAAAAGAAAAAATTGTTTCCTAATCTGAATTACAAATTTCTACAGATTTCTTTGTTTATCCTCTTCCCCAACCTTCCCACATCACTCAACAGGAGCATTTATGTTGGTCAATGTGATGCTGGTTTGAGTTTTTTCTTTTACTTTTTGGTATGTATGATGTCTGTTGAGCTTTATATTGAATTATGAGCTACGATATTATTTAATATGGCACTGCTTGAACATAGGCTGTGAATTAGTGCTTTGAAATTATATAATCATAACAAGACTATTCTATGTTCCACATTATCCACTTTGGTTATTGGTGTCTGAAAAAAAAAATGCAACTTTTGGAACAGTGGAGGATTTGAAAATCTCCCCCAAATTTCAGAGACAATCAGACTTCTCTGCTCATGTGTCCCTAGAGAGATTCTCATTGCCACTAAACCATGTATCTTATTGAATAAAAGTGCTCTCTCTCTTTAGGCTGAAGATCAACATGTAGAAAACTCACTCTGGAGACACATCGGGAATTGCTGGTTTAACCAGCGAAAGCCTATTGCCTACTACTTGCTCTCTCTTTCCGTCTGACCCATCTTGAGCTCTCTCCTCTGACAAAAACATTGTCACAACACAACACTTTACACACAGGCAAAAGGGAGATAATAATAAGAATAATGTTTGAAGGCATACCATGTATTAAGGTATGCACAAAGCAGTTTCCATGGGGATGGCATTTATTCATCACTGTAACACTGATCCCATGTTAAAGATATAGACATCAAGTCTCAGGATAGGTTAGGTAAATTTCCCAGCATCACACAGTGTAGTTGTAGCAAGGCTGGAACTCAAAAGCAGGTCCTTGGGGTCCTGAATCCATGCTCCTCAGCACAACACTCTTGGTCTCCTTCAGTCAAACAGCAACCAGGCTGATCTGTGCTGGGGAGCTTGGGGACAGGGCTTTGTTACTGTGGCTCTCGTGGTTCCTGTCACTCCATCTCCTTTCCACTGACACACAAGATCAACATAGAAATTCTTTCTAAAGGCATCTGGATGATGCTGTGTTAAGACATGTATCATAATACCTTGGAAAATTGTTCTTTTTAAAGAGAGATACATGGTTAATATTGGAATGATAGTAGGAAAAATGCAAGGATTTAATTCAAGTAATAAAATAGAAAATAAAGGACTAATTGACACAAACCAATCTGAAGATGATCTGAAAAGCAAAATATATGTTGTATTATCTTTTTTTGCATATTTTATTTATTTGTATTATCTTTTTAAAAGAGATAGGAAAAGAGAAAAATTGAGACAATCTATGGGATAAGATTGAACAGAAAGAGTTCAGGAAAATGAACTTTTTTCATACACTCATAAGTAGTCAAATTCTATGATGAATACTCTAGAAAAATAAAGACCTTCATAAAATGCACAATCATCCACTGATGTATTTGTTTTGAAACTGTCTGTTTAGGGGCTCTGGTTTGCTTAAACCACTTGACTATCTACAGGGTTCGACTATGATGATGAGGCAAAGCTAGGTACAGCTAATAGTTGCACCTACTAATATATTAGGTCCTCAGCCTTTTCTAATATATTAGGTGCAAATATAATTTACACTTAAAGAAAGATGAAGAAGTTAAGGATTATTTGGAGAAAACTGTCAAAAAATAGAAGAAATCAAAGGTAGAAATTGTGGGTAGACGTTTCTGGCATTTCTCTCTATTTAAAGAAAGGATCAAGAGAATCACCCACTGTATACCTAATATCATTATAGAAATTGCATTTTCTTGTTGGCTTCTACTTTTAAGAGGGCAATGAAATCCATTTGCTTTTCAGATTTACCTCATTTTAGGAAAAGAATTTTTTCTATGAAAAATTACATGTAAATCAAGCATTTTTTTTGCCAAAATCAAACCATGACCTGAAGAACAGGAGGAATTCCATTAACAGACTCAAGCCCGAATGAAATTAAACCTCTGAATTATCCTTTCTTATGGCAGTGTGAACAAACCACAGGTCTCCCTTAGTCTCAACTGCCCTCCTTCCAAAAAGCCTTTGTGAGTCAGTGCGAGCTACAACTGACATTATAAATTTTGCTAAAGCAATTGCAATGGAATAAAACCAGAACATCAAAATACTCTCCAAATCCAACTTATCCAACCTGATATTTCACTTGGTTTGAATCCCTGGTGTAAAAAAAAAAAAAAAAAAAAAAGGAAATAAAAGAAAAAAAATGAGTTGTACTTTAAATATACCAGAAAACTCTGTTATTTCAAAAAGAAATTCCATGGCGAACACTCCAGAAAAATAAAGACTTGTGAAATGAACAATCATCCACTGATGTGTTTGTTTTGAAAGTATCTGCTTGGGGGCTTTGATTTGCCTCAATTACTTGACTCTCTACAGGCTTGGATGATGGCGATGAAACAAAGCTGGGTATAGCTAATAGTTGTTTGGTCTTTAGCGCCTACAACTGTACCAACAAGACAAACCTAACTGATTATTTTAAATTAAAAATTAATTACACAATTTGGATGATAAATGGAGTGATTTAACTTCCTTTACAGAAAATCGAGGCTGGAGAAATGGACATCATACATTTTCTATACTTAGAAATTGAACAACTTTAAGAGACCAAACTTTGCCTGTTCATTTTTATTGTTTTGGGTCAATGTCCATGAGGGTTAAGCTAGTGAGATACAAGGGCTTGCTCCTCCTTCCTGTTTTTCCACAAGAAGACTGGGAAGCCCTTCCGGAGGGCAACCTCATCCAAGGAGCAGACACCATGACTGATTTCCCCTTATGCCACCACTGGAAACATTTTGTGGACTTCATAGAAATTTATTCTGAAACTAGCTATCTGAAATTGGGAAAATTACTTAACCTCTCCCATACTATCCCATGTTTCTCTAATAAGATAAATTAGCAGTTATCTTTTGTTGACAGTAGTATTCTATAGATTACATGGAAATGCAGAAATTGATTGACAGTACCTAAAGCATGAGAGACTCAGACAATATTCATTCTCTTCCTTTCACAAAACTTTAAACTCACAAGTGTATGTGAAAGTTCTATTACACTTCTTGAGAGTCTGTTAAAAACAAAGTGTTTGATAGATTTTGCTCACATTGTATAATTTAATTCATTGCACAAATTAATTCATCTTTGTCTTATCTCGTTAGGTAAATATCATCCCCTTTTACAGAGAAATTATTTGAGACACAAAAAAGACAAGTAACTTGCCTAAAATATCACAGCTGGTAAGTGGCAAAATAAAGATTTGAACCTGTGCACTACGCATCAGTCTTTCATTGCTGTGACCAAAATACCTGACAGTAGTAAAATAAATGAGGATTTTGTCACTAGAGTTAGGCTTTCAGTTCATGGTCAGCTGGCTCCATTGCTTTGGGCTTGAAGTGAGGCAGAACATCATGGCTGAAGGTCACGGCAGAGGAAAGCTGCTCAGCTCATGACAGCTTGGAAGCAGAAAGAGTGAGCAAGGGGCTAGGCATAAGATAAATGCCAAGGGCAAGCCCCCAGGGACCTGTTTCCTTCAGCCAGGTCCCACCTCCTACATTCCCAACAATGACCTCAATTTATTAATCCATTGATGAGATCAGAGCCTTCAAGATCTAATCGCTTCCCAAAAACTCACCTCTGAACAGCCATGCATTGGAGAAAAAACTTTCAACACATGAGCCTTTGGGGCACACATCATATCCAAACCATAACACCCTATGACACAAAAATATTATTACACTTTTTTCCTGAGCCTGCTAACCAAGCATGAACAATTCCTTCTAAGGGAAAGATCAATGGGTTCACTTTAAATTTTATCAAGATGATGAGTACTCTTTACTCAGTGATCAAGAAGATTGATTTATTTTCTGAGGCATTTCAAGAAACCTTGAGATATCTGATAATCTAGAAAGTGTGTGGCCTGACTGCTAATACTATACCATATATACACGCATTATACACACATACACTAATGTGAAGTAGTATATATTTGTTTGTGTGACTTTTCTACTCAACAACCTATTTGTGGAGTTCACTATCTTGTGTGTATAATTGTAGTTCTTGTTTTCTGTGGTAGCTGTCTCTGGGCTAGGACACTCACATAGCTTTCAGTTGGGGGCCATCATGTATAATGCTGAAGTCAATATTTTTACTATCTTTTAGTTCACATTTCTATTAGTTAGAATAGAACTGCCAGATTATACGGTATGTATACATTCAACTTTAGTAGGCACAGCCAGTTTTCCAAAATTGTTATGTGCTTTATGTTTTACTGGCAGTGAGTGCATTCTACTTGTTCTACATCCTCATCAGCAATTTTTAGTGATCCATCTGACAAGTGTGCTGCTGTCCTATTTCATTGTAATTTCAACTTGCATTTCCCCATGACAATGAAATTGAACATTTTTTCATAATGTTGATTAGCAATTTGAGTATGTTCTTTTATGAAGTATGATTTTGGTTCTTCTTCCATCAAATGGGCTATCGTTGATTTGTAAGACTTCTACAGTCTGAAGATGAGCCCTTTGTCAGTTTCAAGGACTGTGAATGCCTCTCCCGCTCTGGGGCTTGCCATTCTCATTCTCTTAATTGTGTTGAATAGCAGAATTTTTCATTTTAATGTTATCGAATTTATTAATAATTTCCTGTAAGAATTTTTATTATGTTTTGGTTAAAAAGTCTTTCTCTACCTTAGGTAATGAATATATTCTTCAATGTTATGTTTTAGAAACTTTATTAGTTTGCCTTTCAGAAAGACCTACAATCTACCTGAAATAGATATTTGCATGTAACTTACGTGTCTCATTTATTTTATATAGGTATACAATTGTTCCAGCACAACTTATTGAAAAGATTATCATTTTTCCGTGGTTGTGGAGTGCTCCTTCATCTGAAATCTGGAGCTCTCATATATATACTCCTTACTTTTCCCCCATTGGTCTTTCAATCTTTGAGACATCATATGATCTGAATTATTTTATTATATCTGGATATCTGATAAGTGGGAAAGTTGGAAAATATTCTTGTCCAGTTATTCTTCAAGTGGGTCCTAAATAGCCTCTGCTTTCTTAAATTTTTGATAGAAATGTTAGAATCAGTTTGTTAAGATTTACTAAAATTATCCAAAAAATCTCCTTTAGGATTTTGGGAGAAATTGAACTAATTCAGTAAGATCAATGAGCATTGACATATTAGCAATTCAATTCTTTAATTTCCAGCTATTTATTTAGGTTTGTTTCAATTTTTGTGCTCTATCCTCATAAAGTTATATGTAGAGGTCTTATAAGGCTTTCTTTAGGTTTATTCCTAGGAACTTGGTATTTAGAAAGGACAAATCATATCTTTAACATTTAATCTCCACTTGGTCTCTTGCAATTCAATGCAATGCAACTGATTTTTTTGTATAGTGATCTTTATCCAACAATTTTAATAAAATACTTGTTATTTTGAATTTTCCATGTAATCACATAATTTGTGAATAGTAAGAATTTAATTTCTTTTCAACCCTTTCACTTCTTACTTTTTTTCTTGTGCTACTTTCTAGGATTTTGCATAGACGTAGTGGTAGTGGGCCTCTTATTACTCTTTCTGATCTCAAAGAGAATGTGTTCAACATTTGTTACCAGTAAGTAAGTTGTTTCCTAAAGGTTTTCTGTAGACACCTTTCATCAGATTAAATGTTTTTTTATGTTCCTAGTAGGCTAAGATTTTTTTTTAAATCATGAATATAATTGAATTTTTTCAAATATTTTCTATAAATATTGAGATCAACATTTTCTCCAAAATCATTTCATGTGATGAAGTTTACTGATTTTCTAATGTTAAACCACTTTGTCTTCCTGGTATAAATACAAATTGGTCATGATATATTAACTTTGATGTGGCTGGCTAATATGTTGTATAAGGATTTTTACAATTTGCTCATGAGTCAAATTTTCCTGTAATTTTTTTTTCTCAGAACAACCTTGTTAAGTTTTGTTATCCAGGTTTCCCTGGCCTCATAAATTAAAGATGGGAAGTCTTTCAAATTTCCTGTTCTCAGGAAGTGTTTGTATAAAAATGACATTATTCTTTCCTGAATGTTTGCTAAAATTTATTGGTAACCTCTCTTGGGCTGGAGTTTTCTTTGGGTGAAGATGTTTATTTATTTACTTGTTATAATTATTCACATTTCCTATTTCTTCTTTCCTCATTGATAATTTTATATCTTTAGTTAATTTTTTTTGCTAATCTGTTTATGAAAATTTGAAGTTTATTTTCTTTACATTGTTCCTAATTTTAGTGACCATATAATTTATAATCCCCATGGGGCATTTTGGAAAGTGAGTGTAGTACTACAAATAATTGAAATAGTGCAATCTTTCAAGTATTTATTTATTGACCTAAAATTGAATTTATTATTTTGTAGTTCTCCAAAATGATTTTATTTAAAGTCTATTTTCCAAAATAAAAGCATTCTAAAAAATATAAAATAGCATATCCATTTTTCATCAACACAAAAGAAATTATGTATGTTGAGTACCTAAGCAAAAAATAACCTAAAATTTATTCTTAGTAATTATCCATTTACTTTAATTAGTTTCTTGGCTGTATTTGTCACCAATGTACTGTATCATGAATGTTTTTCTGGATAATATTTTTTCCCAAAAATGTCTCATTTAAAATTTTTTTATATAATTGCTTTCAGTGTTCTTCAAAATTAAATTTAGTTTTAATAAATTTGAAATGGTTTTCACTTGTAATTTACTTTCCTCTATAGATTAAAATATTTTTAATTGAAAGCATACTCTTTCTTCAGGTCATTGAGATACCTAAAGCTCATAGTAAATTCTTGGAATAGACTTTATTTTATTTTTTCATAATGAAATATATAAATAATTCAGACTAAACATTTTGCAGGGTTTGTCTTTTTACTTCAATTCAGAGTACATTTTTTTTGACAAATTATTTTTGCAAGGCAAAATTCATGAAACACATTGTTATGATTCTTTTGAACATCCACTAAATTTGTGTGCTACAAAATCATAGGATTTTTCCATTTCATTCCACTGCAGTTCAAATTATAAATTTATCCTCTTAAAAATGGGAGCTCCATTAAAGGATTCTTTTGACAAGCTATAAATGTCACAAATCTCAATTGTCATGTTTTTAAACTTAAATCTTGAACCCTCTTGGACTTCTCATAGTTTATCTCCTCTTTGCTTTTAAAGAAATAAATATATAACTGTCTGAAAACTTTGTTATCTAATTGCAACTAGCAACTCTGAGAGCTAAAGTTTTATGTTGTTCCTTTTGTTGAATACTTTTACTTAAGTTTTCTACCAGTTTTGAGAAAAACAAAGTTTTAGAGGTTGTTATGGTTTAGATGTGGTGTCCCCCAAAAGCTCACGTATGAGACAGTGCAAGAAGGTTGGGAGGAGAAATGATTGGGTTGTGAGAGTCTTAACTTAATCAGCGAATTAATCCCTGTTGGGATTAACTGAGTGGTAACTAGAGGCAGGTGGGATGTGACTGAAGGAAGTGATTCATTGGGGGTGTGGCTATGGAGTATATATTTTGTATTTGGAGAGTGGAGTTTCTCTCTGCTTACTGATCGCCAGGTGAGCTGCTTCCCTCTGCAGTACTCTTCAGCCATCATGTTCTGCCTCACCTTGATCCCCAAGAAATGGAGCCGGCCTTCTATGGATTAAAACCTCTGAAACTGTAAACCCTCAAATAAACTTTTCCTCCTCTAAAATTGTTCTGGTCAGATCCTTTAGTCACAGAGGGGAAAAAAAGATGACTAAAACAGAGATCTTGTTCACAGATACCTTCAAAAGCATTGTTGGATAGTGAGGTAGACTTCTGTAGGTATTCTTCAAAGGCTCAAGTGTTTCTGAAATTTGATTGATGGAGAGGAGCAGAGGCAGTACGTGCACCAGGCCATGCTACTATATGTTTTTATTATTCCATATCAGGTTTCTTGCCAACGTTTTATAGTTCATTGTCAAAATTTACATACATCTGTTAGTACTGACAGCTACTGCTTTTGTTTCAGTTAATAGAATATAGTAACTTCTTTGGATATAACTATGAATTGTGCATCTTAGTTAATGATTAAGATGTGAATTTTAAATTTAGTAAGAGTATTGCCTTACATTGGTGCCATGTTGCATTAAAATTTGTATTTTTACCACAAATTTTTTTTCTTTAGAGTTGAACTTTTAAACTAAATTTACAATAACATTCACAAAAAATTTTGACTGTCAACAGAATGAAGTCCCAAACATTTGGCTCTGCCTGAGTCGACTGGATATAAACACCTGAAACACTATTGAATTACTTGATTTTCTATTTGAAGCATCTGCTGATACTAGTATAAAACCATTACTTTGTTATGATGATTATATTACAGATATGAATGAGGAGCCTCCTGAGAAAGAACTTCAAATGGAAGATGTCTGCTAAGGCTGATGGTACAAGGGTGTTGTGGTGGTGGGGGGCGGGGGTTGTAATGGCAGTCTCTTTGTACACTCAGGCTTGCATTCCCACACTTTAGGTAAATACTCAAGCACTATTTTAATGCAAATAGCTGCATAATATTGAGAGATTACCCAGAATTGTTTTGGAATCCATTTTAGATTTAATCTAAAAAGGAAAGGAGGTGCTCACTCTCTTTTGACATGGAAACATCATACTGCTTTGGAGAAGTTAATGACCAAAGACAAAAAAACAAACAAAAAAACACTGAGGTGGTCACTATATCCAAGGGGGGTAGAAGCATTAACTATTTCCTTCAAGGCATTGGTAACCAGCAAGGATTAGTTGTACTCAGCACCTGTGATTTTGGGGACTGTGGAGTTTTCAAAAATATAAGAGAGAAAGGATCTGAAGTTGATGAGAAAAGTGATGAATGTCCTATTTTAGTTTTAACCATGGTTTTTATTTATTTTTTTAATTTTTTTATTTTTTTTGGTACTGGGGATTGAACTCAGGGGTACTCGACCACTGAGCCACATCCCCAGCCCTATTTTTTGTGTTTTATGTAGAGACAGGGTCTCCCTGAGTTGCTTAGCACCTCGCCATTGCTGAGGCTGGCTTTGAACTCGCGATTCTCCTGTCTCAGCCTCCCTAAGTGCTGGGATTACAGGCTTGAGCCACCGCGCCCGGCTTAACCATGGTTTTTAAATGCCTCCATGACACTTGGAAAATAAGACTAAAGTAGATTTTGGAGCTCCATCGATGACATTTTCTAGTTTAGAAAACCAGGCTTGTAAGTAAACTCAGATGTTTTTTCATGATAGATTGTGAAAATAATGGAATTATTATTTCTGATGGTCACTATTGTGATGCTAATGTGCTTAGCATATTGTGATGACTAGATATGCTTTTCCACCAACCAGGTAGTGACCACTGTAGAGAGTGGACTTTATTTGGAAAGATACTTTGTGTGCACAGAGGAATGGATAAAGAAAATGTGGTACATATACACAGTGGAATATTACTTGGCCATAAAGAGAAATGAAATTATGGCATGTGCCGGTAAATGGATGAAATTAGAGACAACCATGCTAAGTGAAATAAGCCAATACCCAAAAAACAAAGGCCAAATGTTTTTTCTGATATGTGGATGCTAACTCAAAATAAAGTGGGGTGGGGAGAGAAGAATAGAAGTACCTTGATTAGACAAAAGGGAATGAAAGAAAGGAAGGGGGAATGGGAATAGGAAAGATAGTAGAACTAATTGGACATTACTTTCCTATGTTCCTATATGAATATGAGACCAATGTAATTCCACATCATATACAACCAGAAGAATGGGAAGTTGTACTCCATGTATATATAATATGTCAAAATACATTATACTGTCATGTGTAACTAAAAATAACAAATACAAAAATACTAGCCGGGTGTGGTGGCTCAAGCCTGTAATCCCAGCACTTTGGGAGGCTGAGACTGGAGAATCGTGAGTTCAAAGCCAGCCTCAGCAATGGCGAGGTGCTAAGCAACTCAGTGAGACCCTGTCTCTAAGTAAAACACAAAATAGGGGGATGTGGCTCAGTGGCAGAGTACCCCTGAGTTCAATCCCTGGTACCAAAAAACAAACAAAAACTTTGTGTGCAGAGTAAAGTAGCAGACCTCCCAAAATCAGAGCATATAATCAAATTAATTTAGCTAAGATTCAAAGATTCAAATCAAGACACTATGTCCATGAAAAACAATTACCTGTATTGAAGTTATCCTATATATATAATTGTCCCTTTCTTCTACACTATTTAAGTTAATGTGACTATGTGATGTGGCTATTTTGATATGATTCTTTATTACCTATGAAAAATATTTACCCATCATATTAAAGCTCCATTAGGTAAATACTATGTGTCAGGGATTGGATTCACACTATGCACATAATTTCTCATTGATTTTCACCATAACATTATGGAGGAGGCATGGTAAGGAAACTGAGGCAATAGGACATTAGCTCAACTGTGATTACAAAGCTGGTAAGTGACAATACAATGTTTGAAGTCAGGTTTGTTTTTTCCAAAATGTGTTGTTGCTCCAACCCTCAACACTGCCTCCCTGAATGGTGAGACTTTATGAACATGTTGGAAAGGAAACACTGTGTAGTATGGAATTTCTTTACAGACTAAACTGGGTATATTCACCTCTAATTTTTTCAGGCCCATATTATCATTCAGGACTGGGATGTGGCTGTTAAGATATTTGGCTTTGGGAGGAACAGAATTTCATAGTGAAAGCACTGGAGATATTTTTGAGGAATTCTAAGTTTTTGAATGCTCTGAAAATTTCTTTAAAACTATAGGATATATAAATTAAGCATATTTCTTGCCTGTAAAAATGAATTCATTTTAAAATTACAAAGAGAGCTCTACATGCATCTCAAGAATATAATGCTATATGGAAACAAGAAAGCATTGTTATTGAGGGGGAAAAATAGAAGCAAATGAAATGATGCCCTAGAGTCAAAGACATGAATTTATGGGAGTAGGGGGAAAGAAGAAGGAAAGAAGAGAAAAAGAGAAAGCAAGAATAAAAAGTGGGAAGAAGAAGGGACTTTAATCCAGTTTAGGTCTATGGAGGAACTTTAAATATTTAAATATTTGTGCATTTAAATATTTGCATTTAAATATTTACTACTCCCTTTGTAGGAAGTTCCTTACATTTAAATATTGAGTTTTCCCATTTATAAGATGGAGGGGAACTCCTAACTATTCTCCAATTAATTTCAATGAGTTTTTGTGTTTGTTCTGAAGATATGTCCCTACATAATTACTGCTATGTATCAACCTTCACTTCTTATATTCTTTTGAGCATAGCACTCTCCAATTCTTAGTAGATTTATGATGTTCTAGAGACATAATTAGAAGTTGACTTCCCACAGTGCAGAAAACCTAGAGTCTTTCTTCCTTGCATCAACCAATTCTTTTAAGAAAGAAAGAAACAAGGAAAAGAATATTAAAATTGGAAGTAAAAACAAAAGTTGAGTCACCAGATAATGAGCTTGATTAAGAAAGGAGCAGATACTTTCTTATTTTTTTTCTTAGTGTTATGACGTATGTATTAAAACAACTAGATGTTTCCATGTTCCTTGAATCCTTCTTTTTATGCTGAGTTATGATGCTACAGCAAGACACTAAATCAGGCGGGGAATTTAACTTGGTGTAGCTAAGGATCACCGTGGTGGGTACTTCAGGTGAAGCTGGTGGCCTGTTTCCAGAAGTTACACAATAAAAGGAAAGGAAGGGACCAGGTGAAGGATGAAAAGTGGTAGTTCTTGGGCCAACTAGAGGCCACAGGTCAGGCTGACACTGGCCTGGTCTACTCTTGTTTTTTCTCGTGTTCAAGAAGCACCCTTTGTTTATTCCTTCATTGGGTCCAAGCTACTCACTCCCCTGAAACTGGATGAAGTTAAAGCTGTTGGTTCTCTTCTTGGAGACCTCAGGAAACAGTGCCTCACAGCTTTTCATCAGTGTCTTAGACAGGACTGCCAACGGTGAAGATCTCTCAGGGAGAAACATGTCATCAAAAACTGCTAGTTCTCAGTCACACCTTTTAATGAAAAAAGAAGTTCCTCTCCTTCCACCCGCCCCAGCTTCTGCTCTCTTACAGGGAACGCTAAACAAAACAAACAAGTTCTAAAACCTCTCCAGGGTCCTTCTTACCCCTGTCAGGACTGTGTTGCCCACTTTTGGCTATAAGACCTGGTTTTCTTTCCAGTAACCTGGTGGTCTTGGCAAAACCTCACGCAGGTTCCCATGCCACACATACAGAGATTGTGGGGTTTGGTGGTTACAGGGAAAGAGCCAGAGAATCTTGAGTTTTAGTCTCTGCTGAGCAACTCAACTCTCTGACCTTGTAGATGAGTCATTTGGATGCCATTGACCAGAAGGGAGAATTTGGGGCAAATATAGGAACCTCTGAAATCCAGATGCTGTTTGTGAGCTGTGTTTTCCCAGATCAAATAAACAAGCACAAAAAACAGTCATCCAGGCCCCATAGAAAAATATTATGTGCCCCAGATGCTTTTGTGGCTGGTGGGTGGCTAAATTAGGTTCTTGTTTTGTCTAAAAGCATTTGAGTATGTATAAAAAATTATATAGCAAAAAAATCTGGTGTCCTGAATCTCCAATTATGAAAACTACTAGTCTTATAATATGTCAGCTGCAAAGCATAAACATAAATTAAAAACCAATTTACCAATAACACTTGTTGATTATGCATCGCAGAAAAACTTAAAGCATCAAGTCAAAACATTTAGATGTCATAGACCATTGCTCACAGTTATGCAATTCTGGAGTTATATCACAATCATCATTAACTACTAAAATTAAAATGAGAAGACCTTCAGGGGTCTCAGAACAAAAATTACACATGAGGTAAGATTTCTTTTGATGTAATATTTAATCTTACGGAGGAAAAACATTTCCACTAAGTTCCAATTTCTGTCTAGAGGGTAGCTAACATTTAAACTCTTTATTTAGGGCTGTTTTCTTTAGAACACTTGTAGGGTTTGGGTGTTTACTTCTCTGTGTCTGTGAAGTTCTAGAATAGATGGTCTGGAAATCCTCAAAGAAAGCCAGATTCAGCCATCCTAACTTTCCTAATTCCTGTTTCATCCTTTCGACCAAATCCCCAAAGACCACGGTGATGATCTCCTTCTGGCATCTTTTACCCTTCCACATGTTGAAAGCAACCTTTTGAGTTGGGCAAATGCCACCCTCCTCTTGGTCCTTTCCATCCTGTCTTCATTGTCATGGATCTTCCTTGGTTGAACATCTTTTTGCTGCCCCTTAGCCACTAGCTAGGGTGTTCCCTGCTTTCCCTTCAGCTGTCTATCATCTTCTTGAAGGCTTTTGAGCACTCAGCCAATCAGTGTGCTATGATCTTAGCAGTTGTATTAAAGGAAGAGGATTTGATATAGAGGTAAAACAATTAAAAAGGATAGGAGATAGAAACATAGAATGATAATCTTGGGTCTACTCTAAGGTTTGAGAGATTACACTCTCTCTCTGGACCCTACTTTCTTCATTGCCAATATAGTTAGCTGAGATGCTCACAGACTTTCTGAGACCACCATTTAATAATTGAATGATTTTATCCCCTATTCACATAATTTTAAGAAAGGCTGTCTTGAAAAATTTCTTTAAAGAAATTCTTTATGGAGAGAATTTAAGTCAAAACATGGAAGAGATTTATAATTTGATAAGGCCATTTAAGCTTCTATAAAACAAGTAATAAAATAGCAAGTTAGCATTTATTAAGCACTTCATATGTATAAAAGTTATTCTGCGATTATAAAGTGCATTAACTTATTTCATCCTTGTGATAACACTTTGAAACAAATAGAATTACCACCATTTTAAAAATTAGAAAATGAATAATAGTATGTTAGTCATCTTTCCATTACTGTGATAAAATACCTGAGGAAAAAACAACTTAAGGGAGAAAATATTTATTTTGGCTCATGGTTTCAAAGGTTTGAATTTGTTACAGCTGGCTCCATTGTTTTTGGACCTATAATATGGCAGAACAAAATGGCAGGAAGCACATAGTGGCCAGGAAATAAAGAAGAGAGGAAGGGATCAGTGGTCCAATATCACCTTCAAGGACATGCCCCTAGTGGCCTACCTTAATTCCACTGATTCCCACCTCCTAAAGGTTTCGCCTTCATTCAGTAGCGCCACAGGCTTGTAATTGAGTCTTTAACACATTGCATTTGGAGATCATTTATACTCCAAACAATAATAGAGAGTTTGCATGCATGGTCCTAAGGTGCACAGCTGGTAAATGACAGAACAGTCTAAATAAAAAAGTATATCCTTTAAAAATGCTATGTTAAGAGAGTTTTCACAGAGGCCTTCTACTTTTCCCTGGCCTCACCTACATAACTTAAATTTTTCTGAAATTGTCTTTAGCTTCGTGAATCTTAGCAGCAATGGCTCTCCACTTCTTACCATATAATTGACTTACATGAAGCCGCTTTTCAGATCTTCTAAACATATCTCATATCTAAAGGCTGTTCCTCTTTAGTACTTCTACCACTCCTTTATTCTCCTTTCTCTATAGGTGAATTCAAACCAAGTCTTGGCTTAGTGTTGTTTCTGCACATCTGGTCTAACTTCAATTCTTCTCTGTAGCACCCTATAACAGCACTCTGATTACTCCCAAGAGACTGTGGGTCTCACTATCTGTCAGTGTCACCAGGGATGAGTATGATTCAATTCCTTGGCATGGTGCTGGCTGAGAGCTTATGTTTAAGTATAAATGAATGAATGTAATACATGTTCCTTTTGAGCTCTCTTTGGGAGAAAGGAGGGAAGATTCCTAGAAAGAGCCTAAGTGGAAGACAGTGTGTCCTAGACAGTACTACCTCTTAATGAGGCCTTTCAAGGAAACTAAACACACTAGCAACTATTAGAAGAAAAGGTAGTATATTTTTCTCACCCATCACAAGGGTCATGGCTGACACTCCTATGACAAAAGCCAGATTATAAGAGGTGAGCATAACAAATTTATTTAACCAAAGTTTTCCATGACACAGGAGACTTCTGGATTGAAAATCCAAAGACTCAGGAAAGACTACTTTTATCTTAGGTTTGATGAAGAATGGACAGTCATGTAGAGCAGTGATTAAATGAAAAGAGGCTATGTCTTAATGACAATAAACTGGGGTGGAGTGAGGGGAAATTTGGCAAAGTCTATTTGTCTGGATTCCTTTATGTATAATATGCCTTCCCTCTAGGTATAGGACAGGACATCTATCACATGAAGTTCTCAAAACGGGGTGAGAGAAGGTCAGAAAGACATTCTATTTTTGCAGTTCTCTCAATTCCCTTAAACTTAAAATTCTCAGTGTGCCAAGATGCATATTTTTGGATAGCATTTCCTGCATCCCATCTCAAACTCCCAGAGGTTTTTTTTTTCCTTTCTTTCTTTTTTATGAGTAGCACCCACGTATTTTGTGTCTTTATTATCTAGTACAAAGTCCTGTCAATAATAGGTTATCAGGTAACGAGTTTTCTAGGCAGGCATCTACCATAGAGAGAAGAGGGCTCATCTGGAGAATGAACTGGGAAAAGAGACCCCCCAACAAATGTTTAGGACAGGAGGGAGGGAATTGAGGTATCTGAAAGGGAGCCCTGACATGATGTCACCAAGGGCAGAGCTAAACTGTTACCTCAGATTGGGAATGATAGTTTGAAAAATATCTTTGAGGTTACCCAAAGTATAACCAAAGTTCCTTGTACTTTTCCAATATCAAGCATTTAAGTTATTTTTTTCTCTCTCAGATTAAAGCAGTTCTGGAGTCTGGGATCTGGATTAGGCATTTCTCTTTTGACTGTCTGCATTTGTCCACATTTGCTAATTTGCCTCTTCCGAAGGAAAATGGGCTACCAAGAGCCCAGTCAGTGCCTGGCACATGGGAGGGACAGTGGATGAATCCTTGAACAAATGAATGAAATGAGTAAATGGCTGAAGGCTTAATCATTAAGCGGCTCCCTCACACTTAAAGAAGGATTCCGGCTGGGTGCGGTGGCACATGCCTGTAATGACAGCACTTTGGGAGGCTGAGACAGGAGAATCGCGAGTTCAAAGCCAGCCTCAGCAATGGTGAGGCACTAAGCAACTCGGTGAGACCCTGTCTCTACATAAAACACAAAATAGGGCTGGGGATGTGGCTCAGTGGTCGAGTACCCCTGAGTTCAATCCCTGGTACCAAAAAAAAAGAAGGAATCTGGCTTCCTTCTCAGCCACATTTTCAGTTAAAGAACACCTTCAACCCAGAAGCATCATGCTGGGGTGACGAGCAGGGGACTTTATGAATCTGAGGTTCTGACCCAGTTAGGACACAATGGCAAACTTCTCGCATGTAGCACTGGACTGTGGTTCACAAGTGCTAGTTCCAACATCATGGAGAACTGATTGCAAAAATGACAGCCTCCTTTCCAGAGTTTCAAGCTGCAGATATGACATATTTTAAGTCCAGTTGGATCTCAAGCTGAGGAAAGGACAAGATAACCTGAGTGTCAGCCAGTCCTGTTGCTTGTCTTTCATCCTATAAATGTGTACTAATTAATAATTCTTTGTATAGCACTCAAATAAAACACTGAACATATACAGATTTGTAAGGAAAAAAATCCTGTCTGCAAGGAATTTATGATAGAGGAGGGGGTGATTGCACAAAGAGATCAAATATTGCTTAATAACAGCAAATCGTGATGGATCATCTTACTTTCTTGAATCTCTAAACTCAAGAAAGTGGCTTCATTTGATGAGCAGAGAATGAGTGGAACATAAGTGTTTGAGCACAGGACCTCCTATGGACGGAGTAGTCTGAATTTGTGCTTATTTAGCTGCTATGAAATTTGATATAAAACCAAGTATAGAAGATTTATCTTGATGCATTTATTTAGCTGCCATGAAATTTAACTTTTTAGTTGCTTCCCATCTCAAGTTTTAGCTAAGGTATGTAATTTCTTATCCTTCTAAATCTACCAAGAAACATCTTTTCCTCATTTCAAGTAGTGCTTGTTATCTATCATGGGAAAAGATGGAAACTTCACAAGCAGAGGTGGAAATGTCAGTCATGTCCTAGGACTGAAGACAAGTCAGTGTACCCACACTAGTAGGCATTTCCTCTATTTCACAGTGAAAGAGAGAACTTCATTGATTCCAGTCCTATTAATTTTGTTTCCTGTTAAATGACGGTAGGAGATGAGAATAAATATAAAATTCTGAGTGGCGGTTCCATGGTCACCAGCTCGGTGTCCTCAGGCGAGTCCCTTCTGTGGGATTCAGTTTCCCTATTTGGCACATAAGTGAGGCAAGCAGTTGGTTCTGCTGGTCAGGCACAGACCTACCCAAGTCACTACAGCATCATCAGTCCCTAGTTTGAGAAGACACACGAAGAGTGATCAAGTTAAAATCTCAACTTTCAGGGCCTTGTGAGGCAGCCCAGAGGCAGGAAGCTGGGTTTTGAAGTCCGAGTGAATCCTCATCTTAGAACTTGTGAAGCTAGCTGTCAGGAGGGATGTTATGCACATAGAATCTATCATTGCATTTATAAAATGAAAATGCTATTTGTACCTCGCAAAGTTGTCACGGGAATTAAAAAACAATTGAATGGGGGGGCTGGGGTTGTGGCTCAGAGGTAGAGTGCTCGCCTAGCATGTATAAGGCACTGAGTTCGATCCTCAGCACCATATAAAAATAAGTAAATAAAATAAAGGTATCATGTCCATCTATAACTAAAAATTAAAAATTAAAAAACTCAATTGAGTGAATGCCTTAGTTCTCAATGAATGGCTGTGCATCCCTCACCCCTGTGCCACCTCACACACACATAGAGCACACATGCAAACACACCCCTCAGCCAGTGCCTAGCAATTATGATGGAGTATGGCAGGTCCAGAGAGATGTTTCACAGAAGACTCACAGATCTTTTGTGCCCTGGATTACCAGAAAGTACCTACATGCAGAAAAATTTATTCCCCTGGACCCTGGCAAATCAAAGGTAGGCTTCCCTGAAGCAGGAGTAGATGAAGAAAAAAAAAAGTCCCAGACAAAAGGACTTTGGTTGGAAATACCCATTTCTAGGCATTTGTGATACCAGTCATAGCTGGCAAGACTCCCTTTTCCAAGAAGGGAACTCCCTCCACGATGGCTTGGGGAGAAAGTCCAGACTTCACCCCGTCTCTTTCCAGAAAACAAGAATCTTTCAGTTTGTGTTTACGAGAAGATTGTCAGTTTTGCTCCAGCTGGAGGTGAAAAGAATGTCACCCTCCTCTCAGCCGAGCAGAGCCCACAGAATTTGATGAGGGTGTGGGGTTGTTTCTCTCAGCATGTGTGTGTTGGGGGGAGCGAGGCAGGAGATGTATTGGGATAACTGCCTCAGAGTTGGATTCTCCTCACATTTGTACACTGTCTGTGTTGTGCATAAGGGGCTGGAAGATGAGCCAGAAATAATTCCCTCTTGAGACAGAGCAGGGCAGTTCCTACTGGCTCAGTTGGGGGAGGCCCCCCTTCATCTGTTCTGGAGGACTGCTGTTGACAGATTGCTGGTCCTTTCAGTCCTTTCAGTTCAAACCTTCACATTGAGAATGAGGACAGAACACTTGGGAGGGAGAAGGTTGCTTAAATGCGAGGCCACGTGCTGTGGTGGATGCAACAGGCCTCTGGTGCTTGGGGCCCCTGACCCCTGCTGAGGACCATCGTGCTGGTGTGATATTGGCATAATCCCAGGTTCTGAGTTAAGACAATGGCTGACTTCTTGCACTGGACTGTGGCCCATAGGTATTAGTTCTGACCAATTTCTTGTGCTTTTATCCCTACAGAAATATGGTTGAGTGACCCAGTTATGGAGACTGGAAGTGAGATTGTTGGTAGCTTCCATTACTAAGTCTTGGCAAAGTAGATCAAGCAGGTCACAGAAAAGAGTCAGCCCAAGTGAAAACTTATGCACTCTCTGGGGGAAAGTACTTTGGCTCTCTGGACCTAACTCAAATATGGAGTTCTGGGACAAATAGTGTGGATCTCATGTTCTACATTCAGCTTTCTCCACTGTCTTCCAGCAATTGCAAGGCAGGGGTGTGAGCATCTGTACTTCCCACTCCTCCACCTCCCAACGTCCTGGATCTCTGTACATTCTTGCCGGGCCAAACTGAATCTAAAGAGGAAAAAAACCTCCGTTGTCATGTTTAGTGGTCACTTATTTTACTGAACTTGAAAGGAGTAAACATCTCAATTGGGGGGATGAGGCAGTAGAAATTTATTTTAGAAGCAACAGTTGCAATAATGATAATGAGAACACCCCTTGGATGAGTGGGGATCTTGCTTCTTACTTCTGTGCTACGGTAGCTTTCGCTTGGCTGGCCTCCTTGGCTTGGCATGCTTGACCCACTTCATCTCCTGCTTCTCCTGTTGGCTCAGCTCCCATTCTCCTCTTGGCTCCTGTAGCTCAGTTCCTGGCTGGCTACACTAATCCCACATAATATTTTACGCGAATTTATATGAACCCTGATACAAAGCTTAGCAAGGAGGTACTGTTTTTTTTCTTTGATAGAATTAATAATTTATAACTTGGCTCTAAGAAGCCAGTCCAACTTGTGGGTCCTTAGTTTCTTCTCATAAGAAACGTTCCCAGACCTACCCCCAAAGAAAAAGATTTCCTATTCCTCTGCCCTGCCCTGGCCCCCCAAAGTGCCGTCTACTTTGGAAATTCCCACCAGTCTCATTTAGAACCACACTTACAAAGTTGCCTGGGAATTTCTCCCAGAAAGCTCCCATATGCCCCACCCCTTGGGGCTTGATTTCCCACAGACCCTTGGGTGGTTTAGATTGTTGTCTACATCAACAGCATGATAAACTTATTGTGGCTGCCCAGACTTCTCCAAAGAGTTGTGGGAATCATTTGTGAATTACTTCTTTGATTTTTCTTAAACAAAATTCTGTTTCTCTCATGTTGAATAACTGTTCCCAGAGTGGTTTCTTTAGTGGCATTGTAACACTAAAGAAGAAGATGTGACCCCTTGTTCTAAATGAAATCAATGAAGTCACTGACTCTGGATTTTCAATTAGGATAATTTAACTTCAGCCCAAACAAGCATCTCTATCTGCCCTTGATGCCTTAGGAATAAGGAAGCCTTTCCCCACTGTAAGTTTTCAACACTGAGAGAAAATCTAAGTTACGAGGGTATGTATTTCTACACATATATACAGTCTACACACATAGACTGTTCTAGGAAAACAGAATAGAATTTCTCTGCTCTTATTTTCTTTATGCAAGATTAAGAGTACGTTGTTGCATCTAGTGCCTCAAACTTTTCAACAAGTGACAACCTGTGGAAAAAAGTTTCAAGTCATTTTCTCAAGCAGCATGGGTGGTGGGCTCCCTCCTCCCAATCTGGTGTTAGTGAATGTTGGCTTTCTGTACTTATAGCTCTAGCTTTTAGAATAAAATTTCTGCCTTCTCTTTAAACATCTCACTCCTCATTTTTGTTAGAAAGATTCATGGCAAAATATCCACTCAGGGAAGCCTTCTCAAGTATCAGTAAAGATAATTGAGATGAACATGAAGGAGCTTTTCTTCCCAGGTATCTGATCAAAATTCCAAAGTCCCTTTTTTAAATAAAACATCTAAAGCTCAGACATGTGGTCATATTTTTCCAAATCATACATCAATTGAGTAATAGATATTGAACTAAAGTGTAACTCTTCATATTCTTCTTCTTATATTCCTTTCTTATTTGTATTTATTATCATTGTTCAAAGTGCTTGTAGCAGCATTCTGGGTACTAGAGCTATTATTAGAATTCTTTCCCAGGAGAATGCCATATCATATTCTTCTCAGTATATTTCTGGTCACTAATTAATAATGGGGTAAATATACGCAAATGGGGCATCTGTGGAACAGGCTTGTTTTAGTTAATGTATATGAGGCTCAGTAACTATTCAACACATGACACCAGTTTAACACACACACATACGCACACACTCACCCAGCAATTAGAACTTAAGACTCAGCAACCAAAACAAAAGATCTATGAGGCCAGGTCCTACAAATGGTAGTAAGTAAAGCAAAGGGAGACTCTATAACATTTACTTGCAAGATCATGCTCTTGCTCTTTTTAAATGGACTTTTATTTTATAATAGGTTTTGATTTGCAAAAAGTTAGTAAATGTTGTACAGAGAGCACCCATCTACCCATCATCCAGTCTGCTCTACTAAGATCTTACACTGAAAATGAACTTGTCATGACTAATAACTAAAATTGATACAATATTATTCACTGAAGTCCATACTTTATTCAGATTTCATTAGTTTTTACAAATTGTTCTGTTTCTCTTCTGACTCCCATCCTGGTTACCACATTACATTTCCTGGTCATATCTCCTCTACACTGTGACTGTCTGAGGCTGTCATTTTCTTGAAGATCTTCACTGGTTATGAGGGAATGGTTAGGTGTTCTGTACAATGCCTTTCAGCCTGGGGTGTCTGATGGTTTTCTGATGAACAGAGTGGGGTTATGGGTTTTGTGGTGAGAGGACTCTTTTGCATGGGATCAAGATTACACGTTACCAAGGTGTTTGACCAGTGCTGATGCCAACCTTGATTATCTGGCTGAGGTAGTATTATCAGTTTTTTTCCCCTGTAAAATTACTCTTTGACCATTTTTCATATGTACTCTTTGGAAGAAAGCCACTATACAGAGCCCACACTTGAAATATGCTGTTTATCCTTGAGGGGGCAGTTGCTCTAAAAATTATTTAGAATTTGCCTTTGCTTTTAAAATAAGAATTTATATGTTATTAGAGTATAAGAGTAATCACAAGAAATAATAATAGCAGCATTAGAACATTGAAAAGACAAAATATGTGACGTTCTCATAATATACCTAGCTCTATTTTCCTGATTAGAAGAGAACTATGTTTGATGATTTGCACACCCACATGTAGTCAGGTGGAATTGTTGACATTATTCACTCAGCAAAATTTTTGGTGCCGATATTTATTAAACTGTGTTTTTCATCATTTGATCTCCAAAACCAAACTGTGAAAGGTATGGAAAATTCCAGCACTCACTCAGTTTTCAGATGAGAACACCATGGCAGAAAGTTGATCCTGTGTGTCATTGATTGAGTTGCAAGGAATATCCAGATTTCTGGAAAACAAGTGCAGTGCTTGACTGTATTCAACAGTGTGGATACCCTGACATTACTGCAAAGAAGAACCGAACAGGCTGCTTTTATTAAATATTTCCCAGGGTAATCTTTATTTGCTGAGCCATACCTGCCACTGAGAAATCAAGGATTTGGTTTGAGGTTTTCTTTGGCTCATCCTAGAAATCCAACTCATCCAAACATAACCTCTCCCCTACCACTGCTCCCTTCCATTCTGTAAACTATTATACACACTATGTCTATATTCCTGCTATTGAAAATAAGTAGTATAGAGACTGGTCTCAAGTGCTTGTATTTTAAGGGTATTACCAATGGGTTTACATGGGATTTTGGCTGTAGAACTTTAGTGTTCTTTGAAGAATTCTATTTATTCTGGCAATTTATAAATCAACCCAGTATTCTTTCTGAAAATAATGAGTATCTAGTTCATGGATAGCATTTTAATTAGATATCATAGAAAATGCCCTCAAAAGGAATGGGGTACAGCAGGATAATTAGGACTAAAATGTCTATGATCTAAAATTTATAAAGAAAATGATAGAGCTGGTCCGTAGGAGTAAGGATTGGAAATGGAGACTCTGAGATGAACTGCAAAAGTTGGGCCGACAAGAGATGGGAAATAGTTGGAAGAAGTGCGGGAGAATGAACGGGAGTGAGAAAGGGCTTTAGAGATTATAATGTGCTGCCTCTTGTTTAATCTTTCCTATGAATCTGGTATTGATCCACCATGTTAAAGATGAAGAGACTGACAGAAAGGTTGCGAAGCTTGCTCAAGTTGACAAGACACGCAAGTGGCAGAAGAGAGGGTTGAACTTTTGTCTTTTGACTCAATGCCAAGGTTCTTCCAGTGACATTAATAAACAGCTCTCTCAACCAAGTGTCCTAAAATAGACCACTAAATGAATGTAAATAAGTCCATTATATCATTTAAATATTATATGTCATAATAAAATATATGGTACTTATTGAATCGGGGAGGTTTTCAGAGATTACGGAGACCAGAAAAAGTTTCATGTATGAAAGAGAGCTTGACCTGCAATCTTTAAAGATAAAGTGGAGGAAAGGGGCACAAAAATAATAAAAGAGGCAGGGAAAAAGCCTCGCATATGTGGAAGGCATTAAGTCTAATTAGATTGGAAGATATAATTCAAGGTGAAAAGTGGAGTTTGAAGTTAGTGTATTGGTTGATTTTGTTGCAATGTTGCTGGGTTCAGAAAGCTCCAGAGTCAAGTAGCCTTGCCAACAGACATTTATTTCTTGCTCATGATTGTGCAGGTTAGTATGCCTCTGCTGTATTTGTTTAAGCTTTCTTGGGTTCAACTGGATTTGACTCTTGAATACAGGTCAGGCCACATTTTTTCATCATAGGACCCAGGTTGCAGGATCTATGGCTACCAAGGGCATGTCACACATTCAGGAGAGCTGGTGGAATATTGCCATGCCTTTTAAATCCTTTGCTCAGAACTAACACTTTGTTACTTCCATTCACTATATTTGGCAAAAGCAAGTGGCATGTCCAAGCCTGATACCAGTATTCTTCCCAGAGGGAAGTCATGGTAAAGATGGGGATAAATGAAAGAACTGTGAATAAATCAAACTGTACGTCAAAGTTTGAATAAACATTGGAAAGAAGAGTAGGCGTGTGATGGGAGACCATAAAAATTAGAAAGGGCTTCACACGATTGTAAGGACCTGTGCATTTTCTTAAGCTAGAAAATGGCAGAATGATGTTAGCATTTCAGGAGGTTCAAAATTAAAGCAGACTATAAAGTGGGATAAAGATGGAAAAAAATTAATCACCAAAGAGAACAGAGCAGTGCCTACTATAGTTAACAGAAAACTAAGGCTTACCCAATAGGACAACCAGAATAAAGAGGAAATGACAATATAAGGGTACACTCAGAAGCTACTAATGACCAAAACTTTTCTTAAAGTCAACCCAATACATTAGGCTTTTGTGTTGGAAGAACAAGCTTGCCACTAAGAGGGCGAAAAAAGAGGAATAGCCTGATGGAGTCCCTTTCGGAATTGCTGACTTGAGGTGATGGATTATCTAACTGGATGCATGTGGCAAGCAGTAATCACATAGAAAAAGAGTCCACATAAGAAGTCAATGCTAAAAAAAATAAATCATGCAATCAATCATCTGCTTATTGATCTTAGGCTCGTTTGTATAAAAATAGATCTTCGATCATCAAAGTGAATTAAATCACTAAGAAAATTAAAAGTGAGAGAAGAGTTAATTTATGAAGAAAAGATTCAAGTCATGAGAATTAAATGAATAATATAATTTCCATATTGTTAACCATATTTATGGTCAACAAATTAGCAGACAAGTTAATCCCTCAAAAACTCAGTTGCCATTGCTATTTTTAGTACTCCCAGGTTTATTAAGCAAAATATTATATTTTTCTTTGGCCTTAAAACTATTCTAGTGTGACTGGATGCAAACCTTCCAGCACCAGGGCCTTTCTGGCATCCACTGAAAACATGGTAATTACTAAACATTGGTAACCTACTAGGGAAGATAAGGGAGAAGGAAGACCTTTGAGACCAGACCATGTGTCAAAGTCCTGATGGTCACACCACTAAGACCAGTATCATGGAATGAAATTCCTTCTGAATAAGGATTCTAGGGTTGGAAAGTTTTTTCTGATTTAGCCATGCAAGCTCGAGGAATTGCTCAGGACCTTATTCAAATCAGGAGTCTCTTTTAAGTAGCGAGATAGAAGTTTCTATGTACCAAGAAATCAAAGTTTAGTCTTTGAACTTTTATTCTGTACACAAAACATTGGTAACCCAGTTTAGATATTATCCATGCAGGTTTAATCCCTCTGCTATTAAGATTTTTTTCATCTAAAGTCTATGCATTTTTAGAATTTTCACCATTCCTTTTTTTCAGTGAGTGGGGGTCAAATAGAGACAACTGGATGGCCTCTTCAAAAAGGTGGCAGGCCTTCGAGCATGTTGTAAATTCTAATTACCTCTCCTTAAAGGCAATGGAAGGCCAATAGACTCCACTTGTGAGTCTATTCTTTTTTTGAGGTTAATTCCATGGGCCAAAAGCACGTAAGAAGTATTACATCTTTAATGTGTTACAATAGGCACAACTTTTCTTTCTGGGAAAACAGCACATAGATGTCACTGTACTGTGCTTGCTGGGTGGCATTGAGGTGGGTTTCAGACCTAAATAAGATAATTTGTCTAAGAATCTCCTAAAACAGTTTCCAAATCAATAGTTTCAACATATCCCATAGGCCAGGGCCACCCACTATCAAGTTTTTACTGACACATAATAAAAAGTTAAAGAGTACCATATAGTATATATATGTAAATGTGTGTATAAACATATATATTTGTATATATACATAAGTATTAAGTAAAATACACAGTTGTGCCTTTGTATAATTTCAAGCTGTCTTTCCTTTAAAAGGCCTGTTCTTTATTCTAACACTATACAATTTAATTTCAGGGTAAAAAATATCCTCCCCTTTTTAAATCAAATTGAGAGGCAAGTGTTGTATGGCCTGTAAGTATGTGGCCTCTAGAGCTACATTTTCTTGGTTAAAGCATCATCTTTCCACCAGTTAGCTATGTGGCTTTGGGCAAGTTGGTTAACCTTGCTACCCAACTCTTGGGGTTGCTATAAGAATTAAATGGGGTTATATGTTTATTTCAAAATGGCTATAGTGCTTAGAGTGCTTATTCTGAGTCAGCCATTGATGCGAGCACTTAACATATGTTCGTTTCCTTAACGCTCACAGCAAAACGTATGAGACAGTCACTATTACTTTTATCTTATAGGAGAAGAAACTGAAGCACCAAGAACCTAATCCACTTGCCCAGCCACATGGCTGCTAAAGGAAGGACTGATATTCTCACTTCGGAAGTGTGACTTCAGAGCCCACGGTAAAGTGCATGGTATAGCTAGTGGTATGGATCATCATTGTTACTGTTAATGAGTGTGGGTTTTGTTTTGATCCTCATATTAAATATTAAATTTGGTATCTTAAATGGCTTCTTGCATCTTAATGTCCCACAAAGGCTTATATCCCAAAGGTTTGGTTACCAGCCTATAGCATTATTGGAAGATGTGGAAGATTTAGAAGATGGGGTCTAGTGAAAGGAAGTTAGGTCATTGGGGGATTGCACTAAAGGGGATTTTGGGGCCTCCTTTTCTCTTGTTCTGTGCTTCTCACCCACCGTGAAAGGAACAGACCTCCTGAACCACATGCTCCCACCATGATATACCATCACTACAGGGACCAAAGCAACAGGGACAGGTGGCCATGGACTGAAACATTGGAAACTGTTGGCCAAAATGAGCCTTTCCCTTTATAAGTGGTTAATCTCGAGTATTCACCACAGCAAAGGAAAAATGATGAATAGCCCCCTTATCTAGTTTTTAGATTTTTATTTGTCTATGAAATTGAAAAATCCAGAAATTACTCAATTTTACAACATTTCGTCTCTCGGGTAAAAATCATGTTTTCTGGCTTCCTAACTGCTCTAGATTTAAGTAAAGATTCAATGAGATACTATAAGTGAAAACAATTTCGAAAAATCATGATTCAAGCGGGAGTTGTTTTTGTCAACATTGAGAAATAGTTTTCATTTTTTTATGACATTATGATGTAGAGAGTGACTCTAAATGGCAGTAGGGTGAGGGAGGGGAAGGTTTCTCTGCTTATCCTTGCATACGCGCACACACACACACACACATACACACAGAATGATGAAAACCCTTTCAGTGTGGTGGTTTCATAACAGCTAGGCTTCATGCTGTTTTTAAAAAAATGCAGCCCAGGTTTGAAAACCTTGGGACATCAGAAGGTATATAACTGCCACCTTTTTAACTGGGGATTAAGAAGTGAGCAGGAGAACCAAGGAATCTCAAGTCACTGTATGCAAGACAGTGAGGCTCTAGTGAGCAAAGCATCCAAGCTGTAGATATTTGCACAATTTTACTAGTACAAACACCCAAGGTACTAATGCTTTCATGGAAATTTTGGCTGTGAACTGGTGTTAACTTTGGCATAGGCTTGAAGCTATTTTCAGAACCCTTCACAAACTTACAGGAAGTACCTTCCCTTTTTATTTACATTTGGTATTGTTATTTTTAAGTACGTATTACACACGTAGAAAGGCTTCTTTCCTTTGCCTCTCTTAATAATCATGTTTTTAAAATCACACATATATGAATAGCCATGAAAACATATAAACATACTTTTGGGGCTGAGCTCATCTCAAAAAAATAGAAAATAAAATAAAACACCCCAACTATTGCCTAAGATGCTAGACTCGCCGGCTCTTTCTAGCAAGGCTTAAAGGGCTCACACACTTGGTTAAGAAGACTGAATCTCCCCGGGCTCCAGTGTGAGCTGTGGCAAAATCAATAAACAAATAAATAAAGTAAAGTAAAGACCAGAGGCTCCGTGGAGAATTGGGGCTCCCTGTCTCTTTCATGAGTAATGAATGTGGCAACCACAGAGACTTGGAAAGGACCAGTATTCTCAAATCTGCAAGCTGACTTTCAAGTAGGTTAGTGCACAATTATGGGGTCTTTTGCAGGGATTGTGGGGGAGGCAAGGAAAAACTAAGAAAGGAGGTTCAAGTATTTTTCTTTGTCTATGAAACTGACAATAGGGGCTAGGAAAGGAGGGTATGAGAAGAATTGCTGGAAAACAACTCTCTCTTCCTCCTGAAACTTGTGTGTTAAAGTTTGAATGTCCAGGACCTGTTGTGCAATGTGACCAAATTTCCCAGCTAGTCTCCAGAGAAGTAAGACAACTTGTGCCCAAAGAGGCCCACCTGAGGAGGTCATCTGTTTCAAGTCTGTTCAGTGTCCTGGGTGGTCTCAGGCTCTTGAAAGGGAACATCTTTCTCTTGAGAAATACACATGAAGTAAATGGAACAGAAGCTGGCTCTTACACAATGGCCTCTCCATTCCATCCCAAATCCTTCATGTTTTCTCTAATACAGGGGGGCTTTCATGTTTCAGCTGCTTTTATGCCTACTCCTAAATACCAGTTAAGAGAAGTAGCAAGAGAGAAGGAAGAGGGAGAGTGTCCCAGAGAGCACTTGCAGATCAAGAAGAGGGCTCAACAACTGCATCCATCTTGGTGACTGTGATTTCTTTCTTTGCAACTCAGTGGTCCATTTTTAAGGTCATAGAAAGCCAGAAAGATAGAAATGTAGTACCTTGTTTCATGAAAAATAGCTGCTATTCCACAGAACAAATTTGTTCTATTTTTATTTGTTCTGTTTGGAACACAGGACTTCAATTTGTACAAAAATTGCCTTTCACTAACATATTCATAGGAATCAGGAAAAATAAGGTAATTTAAATCTTTCAAGTTTATGAAAAGAGATTCCTGCTCATTTCTATGCAGTATGTATGAATGCCTACTTAACATGTTGTTCTTAAACTGCTTTTCACAAATTTAAAGTATTTTATGATTCAAAGGTGATGTCGGTAATTCTCCAAAGAACAGAGCAATGTGGTTCAGACAGCTGCTTCTTTAAGAGAAAGCTAGAAGCCTCAGACTGCCTTAAGAGCAAACCATGCCTGGAACCACCAAGACTGACCAGGCCTTTGCTGAGAGTCTGGGGAAAGAAGGAATCTGTTTGGCTGCACTAGTCATAAAAATATTTATCACTTACTCATCTAATAAAGGGTGCTCTGGGAGTGAAGAGGAAAAAAAGAGAGATGGAAAGGAAACTTTTTAAAACTTCATAGTTATGAGAGTAGAGAGGACAGATGAATATTGAAACCTGGAGACAAAACAAAATGAAAACCCAACAGGATAGACTCATCTGGCTTTTTAATTTTTTTTTCATTTAAAGCTATCAGGATAAAAGTAAATTTCAACCTCTGCCTCATAAATGGGTCTTGACAATTAGTTTCATTCCTTAGAACACTGAAATTCTCAATATATAAAGAAGTGACATCCACTTTTAAAAATGAAGATATTCCCATTTTATATTCAGGACAGTGTTCCCCTGCATTCTTTAAAAGTGGCTGAAAAGAAAAAAAAATACTTGCTTATAAGAAGTAAACTAGGGATCACATTTCTCATTAAAGGGCCGCCTGACCTCAGGGCCCACATGGAAAAGAAAGATCTTCAATAGAGAAAAAGAGTAGGTGTCTGTCTCAGTTCTGAAGACGACACTCAGAGAAGTCTGAAGTATAGAGTTGGGAAGGATTGCAGGACTTCATTTTGTGAAAGATTAATGGTGTCTGTTGTGGCACCAGAGGCTGATAGGGAAGCACAAATGCTCTTTATTCCCTGGCCCTAGACTTCGTGGTATGGTTTGGAGGCACCTGCAAAAGGTGCAACTCACATGAATACTTGATGCAATAAAGGTTGACTGGTGGAGAAGAGGTGATGGATACGAGATCCTCTCTCTTTGCTGGTGGAGTTTATGTGTGGGGAGAAAGAAACAGAGATGCCCAATTACAGAAAAAAAAATTAAGAAAGCCAATATTCTAGAATCTCCCCTTCAATTAACCATGATCTTTCAGATCTGAAATGACTCGGAAATCTGCTTCAGTGAATTCTGCAGCAGGGGAAGAAGTTTGTTTCTAATGAAGTGGTTCATACAGAAATCCATCAGGAGTTAGAAAAATTGAGACACTGGGTCTTGTAAGCCCTGGGTTTGCAAGCCCTGCCCTCCGCAAGGAGAATGGTGGAATTGAGTGGATATACACCACAACTAGGATACAAATGAGATATGGGAAAATATTCTAATATTATTAATGAGAGTAAGTATATCACAGTGTTTAATATTATAGCTTCTGCTTTATTAACATGATAATGTATTTACAAAACTCCTACAGATAACATCTTACTTGGGTAAATACTAAAATATTACTTACAATATTGAAATAAAGACAATGTGCAACTTCTTTACAATATACTACTAGAAGTCTTCACCAGTACAATTAAAAAAATGAATAATAGCAGATAAGAAAATTCTCAAGGTTTTGGAAATTAAGGAGTAAAAACTTATAAATAATCCACTGTCAAAGAACTCACACTGGAAATCAAAATATGTTTTATGCTCAATGATAATAAAAATATAACAAAATAAAAATTCAAATCTTTCCCAAAAGTAATTCAAGCTCATTCAGATGCCTTCATCAGTAAATTCTACCAAATATTTAAGAAGGAACTAATATCAATCTTACATAAATTCTTCAGGAGATTTCAATACATGAGAATACTTTAGATTTCATCTCACGAGATCAACATAAGCTTGATTCCAACATGAAACAAAGACATAAGAGTGAAAAATTATAGATCAATCTCTCAAGAACATAGATGCAAACATTCTAAACAAATTATAAGCAATGAAACAAAACAATAATACATTATATACTGATTGTGCTTACTCAGGAAATTTCACTTTATTTAACATCGAAAATAAATACATTTTGTTGCATTAAGGGAACAAAAAGAAAAATCATTTAATCACCCTTAAAATGCAGAAAGCACATTTACTATAATTAAATGGCTGTTCAAATTTTTCTCAGGAAAGCAAAAATCAATGGAAACTTGTTAATTATGTAAAGGAAAACTACAAAACTTTTATTGCAGACATATACTTAATGATGAAGGTTGGGCCCTGAGATTAGGAATGCAGTGGGAATGTACACTAGCATCACTTCTATTTAGCATTGTACTGAATACAGGCCTCTACTGTTGAGTAAGCTAGAGCAAAATATTAAAAATGTAAGGAAACAAGAAAAGGAATGATTCAAAGATGACAAAATTGTGTGGATTAAAACATCCAAAAATATCTCTATAAGAGTCAATTTGGCCAAATTTCTAGAAACAAAGTCAATTTTCAAAATCTAACTAGACCTCCATATATCTGTAACAAATAGAAGACAAACATAGCACTTTTACACTGAAAACGATAAATGTTATTGAGAGAAATTAAAGAGTCAAACAACTGGAGACCTGTAATCGCAGCACTTTGGGAGGCTGAGACAGGAGAATCGTGAGTTCAAAGCCAGCCTCAGCAAGGGCGAGGCGCTAAGCAACTCGGTGAGACCCTGTCTCTACATAAAACACAAAATAGGGCTGGGGATGTAGCTCAGTGATCGAGTGCCCCTGAGTTCAATCTCCAGTACCAAAAAACAAAAACAAACAAACAAACAAACAAAAAAACTGGAGAGATATAAAATGCTCGTGAATTGCAAGAGTCAATGCTCAAGAAATGTTAATATTAGTTCATAACTTTAACAAATTCTGAATCAAAGCAACAGCATGCTTTGCTATGAAAATTGATAAGTTGATTTTAAAATTAGTATAGAAATGCCAAGAACCAATATTAGCCACAATAATGTTGAAGAAGGAAAAGAATAGATTTGAAGGAATTTTACTACTAGATGGCTATAATAATTAAGACAGTGTGATAGTAGCACAAAGATAATCTACTGACCAATGGAATAGACTAAAGTCCAGGAAAAAATCTGTAACTTACATTAATGGCAGATGTGAGAATGCATTGTGATGGGGGAATCACTTTTTCAATAAAGGATACTACATAACATGAATATATGCACATATATCTATGCAAATATATCTTAACCTTTACTTGTTGTCTAAACATGCAACAGTTCCAGAGAGTTTCTGTTCTAAATATTTTAAAAAATGAAGGATGAGTGTTTTTAGAAGAAAAATATATAAAAAGACTTCAAAAGTACTAACCAAAATGAAAAATGATAAAGAATATCATTATTTTAATAGCTAAAATTTTCATTTACCAAAATATAACATAAAGAATACAAAGGCAATACACAGATTGGTTATTATATTTTCAATACCTGTATATAATAAGGGACTTTTATGTATATAAATAAAGTTAAGGAATATACATGAACATGTAAAATTGTTACAAATAAACAAAATAGTTAACCCAGTAAAAATGGGCAAAAGACTTGAACAAGCACTTCACAAAGGAGGATATCCAAATGTCCAAATTTAATAGTCATGATGGAAATCTAAGTTAACATCAGCATGGTTAAATGAAAAATACAGAAAACATCAAAGTCTGACAATTGTAGAACAAGATGTAGAACAATTGGATTTTTCGTGCACTATAGATTGCAATTTAAATTTAAATTGGCACACCAATTTGGAGAACTTGTTATAATATCTATTAAAGCTGAACATACACATAGTCCATAACCCAGAAATCTCATTCTCAGGCATATGCCCAACAGAAATGTAAATATGCCCAAATCAGATTTATTAGAATGCTAGTAGCTGCTCTGTCAGTAATGGCTCAAAGTTTGAAACTACTCAAATTTCCATCAATAAAAAATATTTATTAAATTGTGGTATATTTTCACAATGGAATCCTATGTCGTAATGAGGATGAAAAATCTAGAGCTTCACAAAATAGGAATTTATCTCAGAAAAATAATGATGACCAAAAGAAGCCAGACATGAAAGACCACCATATTATTCCATTTATATTTACTTTGTTTGTATAAAGCTCAAACCCAGCAAAATCAATTAGTGAAGTTTAAAGTCAGAAAAGTGGTTACTTTTGGGGACGGGGCAGACAGTAACTGGGAAGGAGCAGGACAGGACTTGCCTTTTTGAGTTCTGCTAATGTTGTCTTTCTGCTTTTGGATAGAGGCCATGAGGGTGTGTTCAGTTATGAATATTCACTGAGCTGTATGCTTATGATTTCTGCACCTTTCTGTATGCATATTATATATCATTAAATTAGTGAGTAATTTGTGTTGCATTCTAAACTCTAACAAGGATTTTTATTTTCATAGAAGTGTTTTTGGATAAGTTAATTAAAAATAAAAGTTGACTGATTTATGTGTTAATTTACAAAACCTTTTTCCTGCACCTTTAACGATGAAACCTATTTCTTCTTTTCTGCCAAAGCAGGATTTTTCCATTACCGCCTGCTGCTATTGCCTTAGAGTTGCCATTTCAAACACCACTGGAAGGTTCCACTTCTGCTTGGAGCATATTTAAACTACACATTTAGAACTTTTTAATTACCAGAAAGTCCCCTTGTGCCCTTTAGAGGCATATGCCAGTCCTTACCATCTTTAAATGGAGGTAAAATTGCAACCTGAAGCTATTTCACTGGAAAGTGGGTAAGAAGCTTTTGCGCAGTCGTATGCCTGATACTCCCTAAAAGAAATTGCTCCATAGACTTATGTATTCTAAGTGAATCAGGGAAGCTGAGAAAAACAGGTTGGAGAAAACAGAGATCAGTTCTGAGCCACCCACTCATGTGTACCCAAAGACCTACAGTGACAAACTGATGTTCTCTCGAAGTTGAATTTTATGGAAGAAGCAGTGTTTACAAACACATTGGGAGCATCTTCTGACCTTCCGAAAGAGGCTCCACCCAGTCTGTTCCTGTGGGGGGGCTGTCATCACAGAGGAAGAAAGACCTAGTGTGGCTGAAAAACCACTACTTTGATGAAGCACTTCCAGATTTCTCTCCTCATAAATACCTCCTCTTTCTCCTTTAATTCACTCTATTTGTCCATCTTCATTCTTAACTTTAAATTCAACAAAATGATATTCCTCCCCCTGTAGCCAAAATGGTCTCAAGTTCTCTCTTCATAAGCACCAGTGGAGTGTTTGAAGGATTACAATAGCATCAACTATTGCACTTTGTCTAATGTTACTCAGATCTTCTCTAACTAGCATATTATTTCAATTTCATCCTTACAGTGATGATAAAATAATTTCTTAAGCTAGAACAGATATTGAGCTTTTGGGACGATGGGCAGAATATGCTGAAATAAAGAAATAATAGCACTAGAATTGTGGTTGGAGTCAGAAGATAGCACACAGCTCCATTTTTTAGGGAACACATATATCTTATGAACTTAAAATGTCTCATGGAGATGCTTCTTAATTTAAAAAAGATTAAATTCCAGTTTAAAGGTAAAAGTAATGCTTTCTACTGATGATTGCAATTTCCAATTTATGTTTTGGTGTTCTGTTAGAAAGTAGGCACCATTTCCCTTCTCTTGTCCAACAGCTCACTCCACTCTGGCTTGTTCCTTCCTCTCATTCTCTCTTTTTGATACACAAAGCTCATGAAAACTCACAGAATAAAATTCAAACTTCTTATCATAGAATATAAAGTTTTTCACAATTTGGCCTCAGACAGTTTTTGGTTTTTGTTGTTGCTTGTTGTGTGATTTTCCTAGCACACTCGCCTTTCAGAAGGGTCCTTTCTTTACATGTGACATGCTTCAATGAGAATGACTCCACCCTTCTCCAGGTGACTGATTTCTATTTGTCTTTGAAACATTCAATTGTGACCTTCTCTTTGAAGCATGCCATGCTTACTTTCCCTGCCTGTTCATTTAGAGACCTCTCCCTCTTTATTGATCCCTGTGATTCAAGGATTTCATGCATGGTTTATAGTAGTCATACCACATGGTAGACATTTGTCTATATGTGTTTCAGCTTTAAGACTAAAGACTGCAGAGTGCGCTCATACTTGTAGCCCAGTACCTGGCCCCGTGCCTTGAGCAGACTCTCAGAAACTTGTTTGGACATATGAATGAATAATAAATAGAGGAATAAACAAAAATTAAGACTTAAGCTTTCATTATTTATGGATTTCACTGATAAGGCACAGAGACTTGTGTGTTCAGGGACAGGGATGAAAATAAAGATTATTTCTAACAGAGATGGTACAGTTTTTGTAGTTAACCAGTTGAATTTCAACCACATTTAAAACTTAATATCACCTACCCTGCTTTGTATCTACAGAGCAGGGCTTACTAACATTACCACCAGGAGTTTTGTGGAAATCATTCACATAGCTAAGTACTTCAATGTTGAAAATTAATAAATTATTTTTGGTATATAAAATAAAATAATGTTCTCTCACATTTTTAAAATACCTCTCCTCACAGAAAACGTGTGATAGGAAAGTAAATAGAATTGTTTCCATGTACAATGCTTTTAAGTTATAGCCCTGGAGCCATTTGGCCTGGATATAAAGGTGGAAACTTAGTTTTATGCACATGCACGCTCTCACACAGTACACTCTTATTTAAACCAGGCAGTGACAAGTTACTTGGATGGCTAAATCAAAACTGGTTCACCAAACAGAATTATGCACTGTGTTAAAGAGCATCAGGGCTCCTGGGTTTTAAGGTTTGCCTTGGCTTGAATTCATTGTAACGCCACCCACCTCTCTCCAGTTGCAATATTCTAACCAGGTCACCTAGATGCTGTGAAACAGATGTTCATTGAAGAGAAAAGGAAATAGGTGGTGTCCATTGTAAAGTGATAGCTACGACAGAGGAGAAAGTATATTTTTACCTACAACACAAGCTGAATATTATGGAAGATTTTTGGTAGCACAGAGATTCCTAGCTGTCCAGGAACCTCCCTCATTTAGTAAGCAATTCAGTATACAGAGAGGCAGGAGAGCAGAGTGAGGAATTGCTCAGGTTCTGGGGTCAGATTGTTTGGCTTTGATTTTCAGCTCTGCACTTACCAGCCATGTGACCTTGAGCAGATCACAATCTTTCTTTTCTACTTTTTAATCTCTATTATTGGTATGATAATAATAACTGTTCATATGATTCTTGTGATGACTACGCGAGTTGATACGTCAAGTATTTCAGATAGTACACAGCAGTGTTTCCTCTTGTTACAATGATGGACTCTACTAGTGGGGCACAGATGCTAATTTGGCAATGGATTTAATTTAGCATTGTAACAAAGAAGAAACAGTGATAAAGTCTTCATCAATCAGTTAAAAGGCCCAGTTAGTCCTCAGCTCTAAGGCTGGTACTTACAAAAGCCAAGAAAGGAGATGGCAAAAGCAACAAAGAATAGAGCCTCAAACCATCTTTGACATCCCTGAAAATGCACTTAACCAAGAGCACCCACAACCAGTGAACTGATTTAAGTCCTTTCCCTGGAAACTGACAAAGCATAGGTTAGAAATCTATCACTTAGCATAGAGCATTTACTCAGCAATGCGTGGCTTCAACTTTGGAGCTTCAAATTCCTTCCCTGAGTATTTCTCCTCTACACCTTCATAACCTTTCCAAACTTTCACTCAGCACTTATTTGCTTAGGAAATAATTTCTGGTAGTGAGAATTTCTTACTTGAGCTAGTTGTCTATCAGCTTTGAGATTCAAGGTATGTGTATGGTATAAGTAGGTCTCTGACATCACTTTACAATATCAACTAAATAAGTGATTAATTGTCAGGAGTAGGGATTAGGAATTTGAAACCAGAAGATTTATGAACTTCTTTTTTTTTTTATTAATTGTTCACCACTGAAATAAAAAATACATGACAGAGCATTGCTTTTTCAAAACCGTCAGAACTGATAGCAACATGTGTCTGATGTGTTGGTTTGTTTGTGCATATTCTTACATGTCTTATGAATAATATTTACTCTGCATATCCAACAAAGTACTAGTAGGAAAAGGAAGTCAATTTTCACATAAAAACAAGTGATCTCTTCTGCTTCTGGTTATAGTACAGTAACTGGTGCCATACTAACTCTCTTGTCAACAGCCATAGATAGACATCTCACCCCCCAGAGCAAGGTTATATTCAAGCCTTGGTCAACAGACAGTGCAGGTTGTAATTTCAAGGGAAAAGAAATGCACAGAGTGCATTTGGAATTGTCTCAAGCCTGTGTCTGTATTCAGTTTCCTGCATGCAACATGAGGAGGTGAAATCTAAGCAGACACTGTGTAACCCTCCGGGCTAAGCAGGCTCAGATCAGAGGCGGGGGTTGTGGCAGAATCTGAAGGGTAAGGCATCAAAACCCGGAACCCCAGCAGTGGTGGATTCTCAGTAGGTCTTTGGCTGGGGAAAGGGGACACTTGATAACCACAGGGCAAGTATCTTTGGTATTTTGCATGTCTTCTAGCTTATTGTCTTACTAATTTATCTGAAAACCTAGAAAATCATTTCTCTGAAATATCCTCTCGCTATCCCAGGTAAAGTTCCTGAAGTATACTCATCTGCTGTTGCTCAACTCTGTTGTGCTCTCATTTTATTGAACATGGAACTGGGTTGCACATTAAGTCATTTATGTTCATTGCTTATGTTTTAATGTGTAATATCCTATTCAGATCATTATTTGCTCAAGAATAAGGTGGGAAGAGATAGAGAAAGCAATTCTGGTCAGCATTAGCGTTTAACATTTTGGAACATTTTCTCAGCACTTTTGCTATCTTTCTCTGTGCAGTGTTTTGTAATTCCTTCCACATTCTTCTTAAACATACCTCAGAGAGAGAACATTGCTCAGCAGGAAGACAAAATGACTCCCCCTGAAGCTTAGTGATGCCAAGAACTTCAGTTTATGACTTAGCTTTTTTCACTTTGGTAGAAGACACAGATACAACTGGTTGGTTACAGCTCTCCCCCTCTGATCTACTTGGTTTGGGGCTAGAAGTTTAATAAAAAAATAAATAAAAAGACAACGTGACGCCATCAAACCTTATCTAGACTCTTACTACCTGCCACTCTGTGTTTTGGAATTCAGTATTCCTGGGGTTATGTCAAACTGTTTTTTCCCACCCAAAATCTTCGTTTCTGCCAGAAAAAAAAATTGTTGAATCCAACAGAAAGTAAGTAACATGTAGGGATGCACATACATTCTCATCCAATTTGATCCTAATTTTCAGATTCTGCCAATTTTTTAATTGTGTTGTTTGGTGCCATGATCATTTTCTACTTGCATTGATGAAATGCTTTTTTCATTTGTTTCTTACTTTTAAATGGGAATCAATATGTACTATTGAAAATTGTGAACAAAAAAAAGAAATCTGAGTTTTAAGTATAATATATATTTTAAGTATGTTATATTTAAGTATATTATTTAAAATTATAGAGGTAAGCAATAACAGATCTGCTTACCAGGGGAATAAAAGAAATATACAAAAACTTAAGTATATAAAATTTAGATAAATGATGAAAAGGGTAAAATATAAGACGGAAACTCTAGGATATAATTTAATGATATAACATTACCAAATATATCTACTTTAATAAACAAAAACTGAGTAAACTTAAAAAATCAAGATTCTTGTCTCTGGTTCAAAACCAAACCTCAAATATGTTGGAAAATACTTAATCAGTTTGGTTTATGATAAATAAATAATGTTATGTCTTCACTATGAAATATGCAGATATTCAAAATTCATACATAGCACACATATGGAGGTGATTAATATGTGTGTGTGAATATAAATATTAAAATATCAAAAGCCTATAAGCAAGTTGCACTATGAAAGTATGGCTTCATTCAAGTAAAAAATTCAAAGCATTCTAAATGTTTTTATAGGCATAGAAAACATCAGAAGAGATATATAACATTGCCTTTGAGGAGTAGAATTTGTGGAATTGTAGAAGGGAGAAGAGATTTTATTTTTTATTTTTATGATTCTGAACTGTTTTTGAAATTTTATAATAAACATGCATTATTTATAAAAATGTTTAAAATTGCTGTCACATATATCATAATCAAAGATAAATTGTCAAATATGTGATATACAAAAATGCTTTGTCTATGCCAAGAATCATTATTTCTTGGATTTTGTTCAGAAGGCATTTTCAAAATTTTCTATGGAGCAAAAGTAATAACCTGCCATGACTGTGTAAAATAATAAGAAAATAATGAGGTTCTGTATCAGAACTTTTATGAGAGAACACAATTGAGAAAATGATGAGAAATAAAAACTGTAGAGGAAAGCAGTAGCTAATTGATGGTGTACTAGGCACTAGATATCAAAGCAGCTGAAATTCTTTATTCCAACAGAGAAATGCCATCAAAGTTGTACTTCCAACAGATTACTGATTGAAGACTGGAGAAAGCAGCTGAAGTGGGAAGAAGGAAAGACAAACTGAAGACTTAGGCCTGATAATCTTGAATTTTCTGACTTCATTGAGAAAAAAGGATTACAAGTCAGACAACTGAAAGACAAAATACTAACTTTTTCCTGATGATATTCAATTAGATACATCGCCATGACTTGTCTTCCTTATTTCTTCTTCCTTCCATTCTAAGCTAAGACCTTGGACTTAACTCTTCCAAGTGACAGTTTCAGGCTTCATCGCTAGATATTTGTTCATTACAATTCCCAAGTACTGTAGGGAAAAAGAGGCACAGGCCTTCAGACATTCTTTTGAAGGTAGCGTGGATTAAGACCAAGGTCTGTTTATCTTGGTCTGAGGAGCAGAGCAGAAGTTGTTTTTTCTTTGGGAAGGCAGATACCAAAGGACAAAATCTAGAAAAAGTTCAGCCATGAATGTTTACTCCTCTTCTTTGCAGGTGAAGCCATAAGAGAGGGACAGAGTTGCTCCTTGAACACTTTTCCCTCCTTTCCTAAGAATGTGGTAACTAGACAATAAGTGTGACCCCGGAGCATAGGGGCCAGCCACAGTGAGCTTTGATCACTTTAGAAGCTGTGAAATCCTCAGATGAGGGACAGACTCTCCGGGGCAGAACAGAGCATTTCAGAGTCAACTGATGATAGAGGGGTGCTTCTTCAGCATAGAGCAACAGTTCCTAAGGAACAATGAGGAATTGTCTTAAAGCAATGGGAGTACATATTGATAAAACTAAGACCTGAATTTTAAAAAGAAGTTAAAATCTATTAGCAATTTTACTTTTAGAGGAAGGAGCTAATAACTTAAGAAATGCATTTGCAAGTTTCATGGCTGCAATTGAAGGTTTGCCATTCAGAAGAGGTATTCAAACCATATTCCGGTATTGTTATTTCATTTTTCCTCTCTAAAAGCAATACTTCATTCCAAGCTTCGCGTTAGATTCCATATCATGGATAGGCTCAAAAGAAGAACATATAGAAGCCACAGAAAAGGCTGTAAAGACTTATTCAAAGTTCATTGGATTAAACAAAGGGGAATGAAGGGAAGACAGAGGAGTTGGGAATAGTAAAGACAGTAAGTAGAATGAATCGGACATAACTTTCCTATGTTCATATATGAATATATGACCAGAGCAACTCCACATCATGTACAATCACAAGAATGGGAGGTTATACTCATGTATGTATAATATGTCAAAATATACTCTACTGTCACGTATATCTAAAAATAAAACATTTTAAAAAAGACTTTTACTGTTAAATAACAGCAAAGAGAAATTAATGGGTATTTTATGAAGGAAGGAGAGTAATAGTTATCATCTTACATACTACTATAGGTGCTTCTTCCAATTTCTCACAGTCCATCTTTTCCTTCTCTTCTTCTAGTACTATAAACTATGATGATGCAACTGAGGAATTTCTGAATTTAACAATATTAAGGATCAGATAACTTGAATACCCACTTACTACAAATACCAAAAACTGCTGGATCAGTTACCAGCCAACCATTTTAGCCCTAACTGATCACTTGGGGCATCATCAGTAGAGACCCTAGATAGGCTAACTGTGTTAGTGGTACCAACTCATCCCTACATTAAAGGTTATTCTAGGCCTTCTCTAACAAAATTTAAAGCAAATTTCAGAAAGATTAAATTGAATTTCAAGTTATTAGCTGTCTATAGAAACAAAACTCAATGGTAAACAAATCATAGACTTTCAAAAAATGTATAATTCATAATGTCCAAATTCCAATACAAATATTAACTCTTTGAAAAAGCAGAAAAAATGAGGAGAAAAATCAAACAACTAGAAATAGACCAAGCCAGGTGCAGTGGCTCAGGCTTGTAATCCCAGCACTTTGGGAGGCTTTGACAGGAGAATCGTGAGTTCAGAGCCAGCCTCAGCAATGATGAGGCACTATGCAACTCAGTGAGACCCTGTCTCTACATAAAACACAAAATAGGGCTGGGGATGTGGCTCAGTGGTTGAGTATCCCTGAGTTCAATCCCTGGTACCAAAAAAGAAAAGAAAAGAAAAGCAATAGACCAGATGGAACTTACAGAATTTGAGATAAAAGTGTTAGAAATATATTACAAAAGAAAACATGAAAGCTGAGAGAAATAAAAATGTAAAAAAGAATTGAATGTCACAAGACATGAAAAATATAATGTCTGAAATTAGAAATTCACTGAATTGGATTAAGCAAATTACACCTGAAGAAGAAAACATAACAATAGAAACTAACTTGAAGTACAGAGCAAATACTTTAGCGCATTGAATCAAGCCGTACATAAAAGGAAAAAGAGGTGATCATTTATTGCCTCACAGTGTTTATCAGCATGATTTTAACATTTGAATGTCAATAAATGAATTTAACCATTTTAACAGAAGAATGAATAAAAGTCATATCACTTAAATAGATGCAAATGTAATTTTAAAAATTCAACACTCTATCATGACTTTAGAACACTTCCAGCAAAATAGGAATTGGTGACTTTCTCAACATAGTAAAGGGTATATATAAAAATCAAAAAATGACTTCATAATTAATGATAAATAACTGAAACCTTTCCTCCTAATTTCAGAAATAAGGAAAGCATATTAGCTCCCAACGCTATTGTTCAATGTTATATTGGAGAGCCTACCCAGTGCAATAAGACAAGAAAATAAATTAAAGGACTAGAGATTGGAGGGAAAGAAGATAAACTGACTTGATTTATAATTGACATACACTTTATGTAAAAAAAATTAAAGAAGTTGCAAAAAAGTTACCAGAAGTAAAAATGACTTTAGTAAATTTAAAGCAAACGAGGTCAATATAGAAATTCAATTGCATTTTATATTAGCAATAAACAATTGGAATTAAAAATTAGAAAATCACTACAATTTATAATATCATTAAAATAGGAAATAGGACAATTAACAAGCAAAAGCAAAAAAATTAAACAAACATGAAATTTTACAACAAAACATAGGATAAAATATTTGCAAAATTTAGACTTTATTGTAGATAAAGCACAAAAAGCATGAATCATAAAAGAAAAAAATGATAACATGAGGTTCATCAAAATTTGAAATTTTGTGCTTTGAAAAACATTTAAAACTTTAAAAAGAAAGTTGAAGATGAAAATATTTGCATCCTATTACAATAAATTAAAAAATTATATCTAGAATTGTATAGATTTTGCACCACATTAATAAGACAAGCAACTCATTTGTAAAACATTTGAAGAGTTATATTATAAAATAGTATACAAAAGGCCAATAGCAAATGAAAAGATACCCAATATCTACAGTAACCAGTGAAATATAAATTAAGTTAACATAAAATACTACTATACATCCTATGAGTAGTAAAATGAAAATGACTAGCAACTATGGAGACTATGTGGAGAAAGTGAAATTCTCATAAATTGCTGGTGGGGATATAAAATGGCAAAACCATTTTGGAAAACATTTTAGCAATGTCTTATAATATTAAATATATACTTTCTATATCACTAAGTAATTCTGATGTATACTCAACCAAAAGAATTGAAAATGTCCATAAAAGGACTTGTTCATGAAAGTTCAGAGTAGCTTTATTTGTAGTGGCCTTGAACTGGAAACACTATAAATATTCATCAACAGGTGAATGGATAAATTGTGATATATTCATTCAGTGCAGCACTATACAGGAACATGAATGAATAATCTATGAACACATTCAAAAGCAACTGATGAACTAAAAAAATTTAGACTGAGTAAAAGAAGCCTAGAATATTTATTATAGGTTTTCATTTATGTGGAGCTCTCAGAAAGATAAACCTAATGCCTAGTGATAGATCAGGATAGATCTTAAACCCAGAAATGTGGCAATTTCCTGAAAAGGGTATAAAAGAACTACCTAGAAGTGATAGAAGTATTTTATAAATTTATTTTATGCAAGGATGCATGATTTTTGTCAAATTCATTGGACTGTACACTTAAAATGGGTACATTTTATTGTTTGTAAATTATGACTCAATAAAACTTTGTTTTTTAAAGTCTTGATAAAATCAGGGGGAGGATATGAATCAGTGGGAACTCTCATGCACTGTTATTAGAAGAGTATGTAGTCTCCACTATTCTTTTTTTTTTTTTTTGGTACCGGGGATTGAACTCAGGGGCACTCGACCACTGAGCCACATCCCCAGCCCTATTTTGTTTTTTTTTATGTAGAGACAGGGTCTCACTGAGTTGCTTAGTGCCTCGCCGTTGCTGAGGCTGGCTTTGAACTCGCGATTCTCCTGTCTCAGCCTCCCTAAGTGCTGGGATTACAGGATTGAGCCACTGCGCCCGGGTTAGTCTCAACTATTCTTGAAAACAATTTGAGAGTATCTTATACATTGAAAGATGAGCACATCTTATTACCCAACAATTCACTCCAGGGAATATACCCTAAGGAAATATTTTCCTAACATTGATAAGAAAGAGTTAAGAACCAAGAAAAATCAAGGTAAGTTTGAAGGAAATATATTAGGGAAATACAACTGTGGGTAATTCATATTTAGTGGAGAAATTATATACATATATATATACACACACACACATATACACACACACAAATATAATGCATGTGTGTATGTTTGTGATGCACTTACATAGATCTCCTACTATGTGTCAGGCACAGTTTTATGCAATGTTTTCATATTAAGACATTGTCCTCATTACAATGAGGCTTGTGAAAGAAGACTACTCAAAAAGTAGTGATTTGGGGAGTCTTTTGAGAAAGTCAAGGTAACAATCAACAAATATATGAAAAAATGTTCAACATCTCTAGCAATTAGAGAAATGCAAGTCAAAACTACTCTAAGATTTCATGTCACACCGGTCAGAAGGGCTGTTATCAAGAATACAAACAATAAATAGTAAGTGTTGGCGAGGATGTAGGGGAAAAGGCACGCTCATACATTGCTGGTGGGACTGCAAATTGGTGCAACTAATCTGAAAAGCAGTATGGGGATTCCTTAGAAAACTTGGAATGGAATCAACATTTGACCCAGCTACCCCACTCCTCAGTCTATACCCTAAAGACTTAAAAACAGCATACTACAGTGACGCAGCTGCTTCAATGTTTATAGCAGCACGATTCACAATTGCTAAACTGTGGAACCAATCTAGATGCCCTTCAATAGATGAATGGATAAAGAAACTGTGGTATACATACACAATGGAATACTACTCAGCAATAAAAGAGAATAAAATTATGGCATTTACAGGTAAATAAATGGAGTTGGAGAATATCATGTTACGCGAAGTAAGCCAATCCCAAAAAACCAAATGCTGAATGTTCTCTCTGATGGGTGGAGGCTGATCCATAAAGTGGGAGGGGGCATAGAAAGAATGGAGGAACTTTGGTCAAAGGGAAGGGCGGGGTAGGGAGAGGGTCAGGAAAGATGATGGAATGAGATGGATGTCATTGCCCTAGGTATATGTATGACTGCACATATGGTATGACTCTACATCATGTACAACCAAAGAAATGAAAAGTTGTGCTCCATTTATGTACAATAAATGCATTCCACTGTCATCTATACCTAAGTAGAATAAATTTAAAAAATTGAAAATAAAAAAGATAATTTATCAAATTATTTAAGTAATATATTGAACATTTGAATCATTTTCCCCCATTAAAAATGATAGCTTCCTATAAACACAATTTAGTAATTAATAAACTTGTGTTACGAATTTTAACACAATAGGTGAGCAAATAAGAGAGAAAGGAGGATATTCTTGCCAGAAGATAAAACTCCTAAGAATATTAGAACTACGTTTGTTGAACATTTCTGTATGCCAAGTATTTCCTATGGATTATCTCAATGTCTAAGTTATTAACACGATCTTTAATACATGATACTCAAAATTCACAAATCTGGTGGGTAGGCTTTCTGTCATCAGCAATTCATAATCTATTAAAAATAAAATAGCACATATCATGAAAATGAATTAAATATGTATGCTTTATCCTTAAACGTAAGAGTCAGAGACATGTTTGAATGCCAAGAAAGATATAGTTTGAGTAGCTCTTAAATCAGTCAAAGAGAATGTCCTCAGAGAGATGAATTTTGATTTCTTAAGTGCCATTAATAGGAATGACCCATTTATTTTACATATACATTAATGCTTTAATGTGGGATTGGATATGGAGAAGCATCTTCCTTGTTATGTTGGATATGTGAACAAGACTGGCTAGACGGTAACTATAGCTAGATAGTTAATAAGTATAGCATAAAATAATGGGGTTTTTAAATAAAATTTAATGAGCCAAAATTAAGGTTTTATATTTTAGCCAATGGACAAATCTGGTATGCATTCTTAGGAATAAGAAGATGATTACATAGATGCAGCCAGGTAGAAGCACAAGGGAAATCTTGAAAGCAGCAGCTGAGCCTGGGGAAAGAGAACAGCAGAGAGATTATAAGAACACAGACCCTGGATACAAACACTGAACTCACATCCTGACACTACCATCACAGGGGTGTATGACTGTGGGCAAGATTCAACCTCTTTGTATTCTTTCATCAGCAAGAAAGAGTATAATACACATCTCATATGCTGTTATGAGAGCATCTATGTTAAACAATTATAACAATGCTTAGCATACAGTAAGCTTTCCATAAATGTTTATATTTATCATCATTAAAACAAGTAGTGTTGATAAGAATAAAGATAAAATTAATTATTTTAAATTGTGATTAGAATATAACCAAATTTCTGGTAAAATACCAATTGTAATACACACACACACACACACACACACACAAATGTAAGTCAACAAGAGGTAATAATTATAATCATGCAGGTGTGAGAACTTAGACAAGATTGATAAAAGAAAAATTTAAGCACATTTACATTTTTAAAAGTTTATTTGTACATTCAGTAATTTGTGAATCAGGGTCACACCACACTGCAAGTGGTTAGCACTCCCCAAGGAGGGCAAGAAGGGAGACTAATAAAATGGTTGCAGAAGCAAGACAAAGAAAACAATTTGATTGGTTAGAGTGGAAAGTTCCCAGTTAAAGATCAGTTGGAGGTTTCTGAGTGGTACAGTTTCTAGTTTCAGTTTACTGTTATGTCTGCTTTGTTTTGTTCACACAGGAATCTAAAGTGCCAGAGCTGCCCCAGTCTAATGGCTTCCAAATTAGAAATTTTAAAATAATTTATTGACACATAATAATTGTACATATTTAAGGAGTGAAACGTCATGATTTGATACATGCACATATTATAATGGATAGATCAAAGTAATTAGCATATCTGTCACCTTATACATTTATCATTTCTTTGTGGTGATAATATTCATAGACTTCTTTTCTCATTTATATGTGGACTCCAGAACATTTACTGCAGAAAAGTAGAGCGCAATAGTGGTTACCAGAGACTGGGGACGGAAGAATGGAGACACGTTGGCCAATAGGTAAAGTTACAAGTGGACCAGAAAAATGAGTGCTACTGTGTTCTAACTGCACAGTGGTATGATTATAGTTAACGGTAATGTATATCATCCCCCAAAATGAACAAGGTCTTTTCCATAGAAACGGAGTGGTAGGAACCAGTTAGAGAGGCATTATTAGCCAAGGAAAGTGTTGGGGCTTGCCAATAAACCAGAGTTACTTTGAATGATAAGAATTTGGAAGAGTTATGAGTATTGTTTAAATGTGTAAAAATTCCTGAATTACAATTCCAGTGAGTCACACTGTACTTACTGCACCCTGGGAGTGTCGGGTGTAACGCCCATTCACATTTTTGTACAGACCAGCCTGTTCACTCACAGGGGATCTGGTGTTTATGGACATAGCCTCCCTTAATCTGTCTTACTTCTTGTAGAGTTGCAAACATTTACGCAAATGGCCTTTGATTTGCCTCAAACTGTGTATTTCATGCATTTTCTCTAACCTTCACGTGGGTTCAAACTCTTACTTCAAAGTTGAAGACTCTAAATTTCTCATGTAGCCTACTTAGTAACATCTCCTCTATACTTAAATTATGATTTGCGAGCTTTAGTAAACCACTTTAAATTTCCCCTATGTTTTAGCTTGCTGTGTTTATTCTATCAGTCCTATCTGTCTGTCAAGATCATACTCTGTCATTCAACAAATTTGTCATTTACCCTGTTTTGGGGTCCTCAGTATGTCTGGTCAGCATGTATTCTATGATTTCATCTAAGCCATTCATAAAAATGTTTAGCTGGGCATGGTGACACACACCTGTAATCCTAGTAGCTCAAGGATGTGGCTCAGTGGTTAAGTTCCCCTAGGTTCAATCCCTGGTACTAAAATACACACACACACACAGATTTTTATATATATATATATAAAAGAATAAGATCAAAGACAGAGCCGTAAAACAAATCACTATGCAGATCTTTCCAACCTGGCATTAATTTTATAGTTAGCATGCATCAGGTATATATACTCAGTAGATAGTGGTGAACTATATTATTTATCCAGGCCAAATAAGTATGTAATTGTACAGCTACTTATAGTCAAGGATTTCAGGGAAAATCCTCTAAACTGAAATCTCAAGATGTGAATCCAATATTTTACATTCACTATAATAGTTCAAATCCATATAATCCTATAACTGTAGGGCTATCTTTCCTCTGAATGATAAACCTGTGTTTCAAAGAGTAGACAGGAGCTCTAATAAATTCCACATGTATATTTCTCCCACTTCTCGTCCTGGGAGATTTTTGGTTAAAACAACAAGAACAATAGGATTTCATAGTCAAAGGTGGGTGGAAATGCTTCCTACTATAGTACTCTTAGTTCTTGAATTACATGTTAGATTTATAAAGACTTAGAAAAGCCACTTAGTGAAGAGGGACTTACTTGACTAAGAAGTACTTGTTCATGACACACCACTTAACATTTCAGGTGTAATTGAATTGCAGTGGTCAAGCATGGAGAGGAGAGCCTTAGAGCCCTAGATCTCAGACTCAGGATTTGAGATCTAGATCAAGATCTCAGATTCAGGAGAGAGGCCCTCAACGTAATGGAGGTCAGAACATCATCGTTTTCAGGAGCCTAAATCACGTGGAGAAGAGAGATTCGGGTTTCTGAGATTGGTCACTCTGTTGATTCTGTTCCACTGAGCTCAGAGTCTCCAGCAGCCCACTGTTCTTCACTGGCTCTCCCAGTCCCTTAAGAAGAATATAGGGACAAGGAATGGTAACCATGATTCTATAAGGAGAGCGAAGGAACTGTAGTTATTCTTGGCCCAAACTGGAATCTTCCTAATTGGAGCTCTCAAATGACAGAGGACAGCAATTAGCTGTGAAACACAATGTTTCTGAAGGATATATTCATGTAACATGTTTCTCATCCCTGTGGCTGGCTTCGTGTCATTGGGGACGGGGTAGCTGAGAAGGCAGAGTTCATTCTCTGGAATGAAATAGAAGAAAGATATCATTCTTCATCTGTACTTCCCCCCACTCTCTAAAATGCCCATTTTCTATTGGAGTGTCAGAGAAAAGGAGAAAGAGAATAGTCTATATTTAGTTATTGGCTTTGTGGGTGGAAGAAGACTGCGGGAGAAAGCCCATGGGTACCTCAGAGCACCAAGGCTAGCTCTGTGGTATATAAGCCCAGACTGACAATCGTACCTTCATTGCTTTCTCCCTGCTTATGGTGAGGCTGTGGGATCATGAGAATGTCAAGGCATGACTTCAGCTTTCTGATTATCCAGGGGTTATGTCATCCAGCCAAACTACTTGCTTCTGTCCCTGCCTCTTTGCCCGAGAGCTGACCCTATCTAAGCAAGACCACCCTCCTTCTAGCATAAACTCAAATGCTCCTATTTGCTCATCCATGACTTCTCCCACACACTAAAGAGGTCAAATGTGTTTAATTACCAGAGATTATTTTGTAATCCAATGGGCTACCACCCTGCAGAGACTCCCGCTGAGGTCACTATGTTCATTTCACTGTCCGAAGTCTGTACTGATGTTAACCCACGCTGTCTCAGAAGTGAGGAGTTCAAGTTTTTCCCCTTACTCAGATATTAGATCTTGCGCTGCTGACGGGATGCTTTTGGCAATAGTAGGAATCATGTTATGTTCCCAGCCTTTCCTAAACCATCACTTTTTTAAAAAGCTCTTTCAATCTCTAAACACTTCTTACCCCCAACCATCCCACCTTCTTTGCCTCTCTGCTTTTCCCTCTGTTTTCCTTGGCAGGTTTTAGTGTTGAGTAAACACCCCTTTCATGGTGGTGTTTGTCTGCAAGTAAAGAAAGTGGTGAGCTGATGAAGTACGGATTGTTCCAGTCCCATGGGACACATCTGGCAGCAGGGTGAAACAAAACAAGAGGTGACAATGGAGTGAAAACGGAGAACTCCAGAAACTGAGGTTTTAACAGACCCCAATAAATGTCCTCAATGTCAATGTTCCTTAACACCAAGAGCAAGGGATGGAAGCAGAGGAAGGAGGATCAGAGAACAATGTCAAAACAGCCATGCCAAGGACAATTTTTTTTTAAATATGAAAAAAAAAAACCACACACACACACACACAAAACAGCAGCAGCAAGAGGTTTTCAGAATGAGATTGGTCCAAAAATATAAAGAAGTGATTTTAGGACCTTGCATTCCAAGTGTTGTTTGATGAGGGCAGCAGTAATGAAGTACCGGGAGAGTACCTTCCCCACGCTGCCAGAGGGGTCCTGGGCCAGTCGTCCTTTGAAGTATCTCATTTTCTGGAACATCCTGGCCTCTTTAAAGGGAAAGCAGAGTTATTCATTCTATCATTTGATCATTTCAGTAGGTTTGGGAATTAATATTTTCCAAGGATTTCATGTTTGATTTGGTTTGATTTGATTTTAGTACTGAGGATTGAATTCAAGGGTGCTCAATAACTTAGTCACATCCATAATTTACTTTTTATTTTGAGACAGAGTCTTGCTAAGTTGCTGAGGCTGCCCTTAACTTTGCAATTCCTGAGTCCGCTGGGTTCACAGGCATGCACCAACCTGCTCTGCTTATTTTATGTATTTTAAAATTAAATGGTGATCAGTTCCTTTGGGCACAATACCCACTTATTTAATGAGGAGAAGAAGCAGGGACCAATTGTATGTTTGTATGAAAGCAGGATATATTATGCACAAAAGAAAACAGCCCTATGGAAAAGAAAATGAAGATTTATTTGAATATGGCACTTTAGATTTTAAACAAAAGATGTGATAACTAAAGAGGGGATCAAATTCTTAAAGCAAAGTCTATTGATAAGGGAATATACATATCAAAGATTTATATAAAAAGATAAATATTATCCAGACAGAACAAGCAGAAGGTCCATTTTAAAATTCAAGGAGAGTAGAGTTAAGTTAGGATTCCATTTAGCAGAAAATCTTCCCTTGGAAAAATAAAAACGTTCTTTCTGAGCATCTGAGCACCTTAATGGGATGACATCAACCCATAAAATGAACCATTTTATCCTCTGTACTTCCACAAAGTAGTAGAAGCTTTAGTTTGTCTAAGCCATTAACAACAGGTTTGTCTTTGCCAAAAGCAAAACAATAGAAGCAAAAAGTACAGATGGACACAGATCCTCAGTAGTCCAATTGACGTGGAGGAGTTCATGCACCTGCCATGCCTCTCCTCATGCCTGACTTCTCAGCTATCATTGGCACCTTGTTCCTCCCCAGATGTCAAGGACGGCATCACCTTAGTCAATAAATATATGCTCAATGAACAAACAATAGCAAAATGCAATACAGATATAAATAAAAGCATTCACCTTCCTTCAAGACTTTAAGATAGAGACTAAAGGCAAGATGTCCAGAAGAAGAATGTTTGGCAATTTGGTTCAGGAATCATTAGGACATTGTTTTCTGAAATGTTAGAGGAAGTCCTATAGAGAACACAGAAGAATCCCTAGAAGAAAGAAAAGACTGATGCTAGTCACTAGTCCAGAAGCCAAGACTGCTAAGGCCACCTAGATAGGGTTCATGTCAAAGTGCATCAGGTAAGGATGCCAGAGTCTCAGCATATGCTCCTTGTTTTAGTCAGCTTTTTGGCAATTTATAAGTATCCAATATATAATGGTACAATGTAGACATTTCCATTCACAAAATTAGGGGCATAGAAAGAAGGGACAGGACCAAAGCAAGACTGAAATCCAGCTGGGCAAACAAGTCCTGTAGCTCCACATCCAGAATCTTGGGCATATGACATCTTAATGTTCTCTCCAAAGGGCATGTGTAGCTCCACCCCTGTGGCCTTCTTGGTTGCAGCCAAAGTGGTCTTTCTGTTGGTTTGTCTCTGCTCAATTCTTGCAACTTCCCTAGGACAATGTCCCATGTTACTGGTATTTCTTAATCTTGGGGGTCTCCACTGCAGCTTGGGCTTCCTCCTAAAATCTCCACACTTGGCCTTCTCGGGGAATGCCCACAGAGACTCTGACCCTGCTGCACTTTGCCTGGCCTTTTAGGCCTTCCTTGGAAATCTTGGAGGAAGCCACCATGACCTTATAACTCCAGCATCCTGCATTCCTGCAGAACTAGCACCACTAGACCTTGATGCCAAGGTCTGCCATCATCTTGAGCAGTGGCCCAGCCTCCAGGGACCCTTACTGCAGCAGCCTCTGAGTGTCTGGGTGGCTAAGCATGTTGAAAAAACTTCCTAGGCCCCCTTGTGCAAGAAGGATGCCCCATTGGTCTCTTCTTAAGTGAATTTTCACCTTTATTTCCTTGAGCTTGAGATGAGTGTCATCTTGCCATCTTCTGAGATGTCCTTAAGCCATCTTTCTTATTGTCTGTAGGCAGTCTCAAGCATTTCTGTAGCAGCAGTAATGTCCTTAGCAACTGTAACCTCCTTAGCCCTAGTTTTACTCTGGCCTTTCAAGTTCACTTTCCCCAAATCTTTCAGTTCTGCTTTCTGCTCTTGATTATCACAATAAATTTGGCTAAAAGCCACCAGCAATATCCATGCCACTGCTTGAATGCTCTGCTGCCCAGACACTTCTGCCAGATTAAGAAGTCCATTGCTTCTAAAATCAGCCTCACAGAAAGTCTCTGGATATGGGCAAAATGAAGACAGCTTCTCAGCCAGAACATAACACAAATAGCGTTTACTCTAAGTTCCAATAGAGTCATCCTTTGAACCCTCTTGAGTACCGTCTCCATTGTCCCCGGTCCTATTGACATTCTGGTCTTCTGAGCTCCCACCAGAATCAGCCATTAAGCTCTGCTTACAGCAATCTAAAGCATTTCCAGCCTGCACTGTTAAACATCTCAAAATTCCTCCTACCAATTCTAAAAAGCTCAAAAAGCTTCTGAACCACCTGGTCAGGTTAGTCACAGCAATGACCCCACTTCTCGGTACCAATTTCTGTTTTAGTCAGCTTTTTCACTGCTCTGACTAAAAGGATCTGACCAGGAAGAGTTTATTTGAAGGCTCATGGTTTCAGAGGTCTTAGTCCACAGAAGGCTGTCTCCATTCCTCCTCAAATCTCCACACTTTGCCTTCTCAGCGAATGCTCACAGAGATCCCAACCCTGCTGCACTTTGCCTGGTTTCCAAGGCCTTCTTTTGAAATCTTGGTGGAAGCTACCATGACCCTCTAACTACAGCATCCTGCATTCCTGCAGAACCAGCACCATGTGATTGATGCCAAGGTCTGCTGCCATCTTAAGCAGTGGCCCAGCCTCCAGGGACCCTTACTCCATTTCCAGTAGCTCCTTTCTTCAGGCTCAAGGTGAGGAATCTTGGCAGGAGAGGGTGGTGGAGGGAAGCAGCTCACATCATGGTGATCTGGAAGCAGAGGGAGAAACTCCACTCTCCAGATACAAATATATACACCAAAGCCACGCCCTAATTCCCACCTCCTCCAGCCACACCCTACCACTTCATTTACCACTCAGTTAATCACTATCAGGGGATTAATCATTAAGTAGGTTAAGACTCACAACCCTATCATTTTTCCTCTGAACCATCTTGCACTGCCTCACATGTGAGCTTTTGGGGGACACCTCACATCCAAACCATAACCCTCCTGTATATAGAAGGTGGGAAATAACTTCCAGAGGTCTTCTTATGAAGGATACCTAGGATATGCAGGGGAAAACCTCACCCTATGTACAGAGGAACTCTTTGGGAAGCATTATTCCCTAAACAACAGGTGAAATTAAAAGAGAATTTTGCAACAGTGGAATATCTGCTGCTTTTTTCTTCCAAAGCCTTGCAACTCTGATCCAAGGTATTGGACCGGTTATTTACATTGGGGAAGGGCCTGAAACAGGTATGACTGTATGGATGAAATTCCTATAAACCATTTAAGCATAAGGTGATGCTCTTTATGTACTATTGGAACAAAGTGAATATAAAGGATTTCACTGAAAGAAATTGAAGAAAACATACATAAGAAGTGACAAAGGCCTTAAAGCCATAACTGCTCACACCAAGTCTGCCTTATTCCAGTCTTCAAAATCTCTAGTGGATTCCCACTGTGTTCCAAATGAAGGTGAAATTCCTTGCCACAGTGCACAAGTCCTATGCAATGACCCTTCCCTTCCTTACCAACTGAATCTCCTCGCACCCTCCCTCCTTCGTCCTGCTCAGCCATTAGAACTTCTTGATGTTTCTCAAAAGGCAAACAAAACCTACTCCAGCCTCTGTTTGTTTTTCCTGCTTTCTGGTCTGCTTTCCCTAGATCATTCCCTGGTTTCCTTCCTCATTTCATCTTGGGTCTGATTAAATGTTACCTCCTAAAAGATGCCTTTCCTGATCCACATCATTCAAAATAATGTGGACATCCAGACATTTTCTGCTGCTTTATTATGCTTTAATTCAGAACATTTATTATTACCTAATTCAAAATTAAATTTTTACTTGCATATTGCTTGCTTCCTACTAGAATGTGATATTCACAAGAACATGTTTAAGTGTTTTTCTTTTATATCCTACTTTTTATTTTATTTTATTTTTCTGACTATTCGGACCTCAGAACAATGGCTTACTCAAAAAAAATCTGTTGAATAAATGAATGACTGTAATCCAAAAATAGGACCTGTTTAGATAATCTCCAAGCTAAGCTCTGAACCCCAGAGCTAATGTCAGCAACCAAAAAGAATGGTGACAAAACAAAGTGGGAAAGGAGCAAGGATAGGGGTTTCTGCAGTGGGGTGAACTCTGGGCATGCAACCATCCCAGGATGAAGCAAAAGAAGTCCTGGTACAGAGGAAGAAATCAAAGTTGTGAGAGTGGAAAGCTATGTTGAATCATTTTAAGAATGGCAAAAGAAAGGCACCATTTTTTGGTCATGAGACCAATATTAGGAGGACAAGCAACTGCTTAGGAAGTTCTGGGGCCTATGTGGAAGAATTAGAGTTGGGCTAGGCCTTCCATATTCTGAAAATGGAGGTTGAATCAAGATTAGACTTATTGGTTAACAATGGTCCCATTTTGTGCTCAGAACAATGTGGGCAGGGAAAGAAACATTGTCATCACAGATACATCTTAGGAGCTGGGGTTGAGGCTCGGTGGTAGAGTGCTTGCCTAGCAAGTGTGAGGCACTGGGTTCGATCCTCAGCACCACATAAAAAATAAATAAATAAAATAAAAATATTGGGTCCATCTACAATTAAAAAAATATTTAAAAAAAAATACATCTCAGGTTTGGTCTGTGACATTTTTGTATTACAGTGTAGCTCAGCCCCATGATTTGTGATTCTATGTCAAGTTGAATGCTGGAAGGAACTCTGCTAAAACTCTTACCGCTCATAAGCAAAACATTAAAACATGGTAACTAGATCTTTCTAAGAAATGAGGACCTCTGTCAAGCCATATAAGAACATCTGATAGTCTGACTAGTTTGTGGAATTACCTTTACAAATCTATTGCAAGACAGCAGAGTAGGGATGGATTTTCTTGATTTTAATTATCTTCATCAATACTGAATAAAGCAAAAACGAGTCTAAAAATAAATCATATGACATCCAAAGTTCTAGAAACAAGCAACTAGGCCTAAATCTCTTTTCTCTATAAAACAGTGTAATTATAAAATTAACAAAAAAAAAGAGAATAGAAGCCTGGCGCAGTGGTGCACGCCTGTAATCCCAGCAGCTCAGGAGGCTGAGGCAGGAGGATCATGAGTTCAAAGCCAGCCTTGGCAACTTAGTGAGGTCCTAAGCAACTCAGCAAGACCCTGTCTCTAAATAAAATATAAAACGGGCTGGTGATATGGCTCAGTGGTTAAGTGCCCCTGGGTTCAATCCCCAGTGAGAGAGAGAGAGAGAGGGAAAGAGAAAGAGAGAAGTGAGAATTAATACTCTTAAATTCTACATTTTCAAATATAATGAATAAATATTTGCTGAGAAAAGACTGAATACAGATAGATAGCAGCATCTTATTATCAAATTTTAGTCTTAAAACCATACTTTTAACTTTGGAATGTTTATAGATAAGTTTGTTTATCTAAAGTAAATCACACCCCAGTGAATTTCATACAATGCTAACTCATTTAGCACCAGGCATGACTAACATGTATCAGTTTAATAAGTCTTGGCAGTGTGCAAGTAGAAGAGATGGAAAGAGATACTATCATGGTTTATAAACAAAGAGGGGAACGACTAATGTTACATGAATCCATTCACACTTGATAGTGCCAAGATTTTTTTTTAAGTTACAATGCTGATCTCCATGATAATTAAATAACAGACTCAAATTGCCCTGGGTTTCATTCATCTGTACAAATGAGGTGGATTTTCTGCAAGTGCAGGTGTGCGTGGCAGAAGTGCACACATGTCCAAAATGTCAGATTCTCACTCTGCACGTGCAGGTGAGGTACATAAGAGAGGAAATACTTTGGATGCTCTCCACAAATTTATAGAACATAGGCCCAGCACCATAATGCAAACATTTCAGGTAGATACCATGAAATGAGATGGATCCCAGAAATGGATTCAAAATAAACTTTAGTGGTTCATCAAGAGGGTAATTTTTAATTTAGGAGAAACACAAGTGTCTGGGTTGATGTCAGATTTCTCTTCTGAAGCTTCTACCTATGCACTGCTGACTTGTTATAATGTTTTATGCCCTGAAATATTCTTCTTTAAAATAAAAATTACTTGGAGGAGAGGCTGATTCTAAAATTGGACAAGGGAAAGCCAAGATGAGTCCATAAGAACTCTTGTAGCTAATGTAAGAAAGGAAGTGCTCAAAAAGCAAAAGAACAGTTGGATATTGGATATCCTTTTTTTAAAAAAAATCTTATTCTTAGTATCTCAGGTGATACTAAAATCATCAATTCTGAACCATTGAAAGCACTGCCTTAGAACAACCACCACTATTTACCTTTCAGTAAACAGATGGGTAGGAAATGGCATTGTTTTCCAAGTTAATGTCAGATTGTACTACCAAAAGTTTCTGAGGAAAATGTTCCCTTAAGTTGAAGAGATTTACATTATTTTTAGACCAATTTATGCATAAATAACGCTACTTGTAGTTTACCAGACTACGAAGTGTTACTCTAGATAAAGAATGTGTTACCAGCACAAACATTGGAGGCCACAGGGCAATGGCTATGTTCCAGGAACTTCTAAAAGATTTAACCCAATCCAACACCTGTTACCCTACCCTAAAAGCAAAGAGCATAAGTGAGCTTACCCAGCTTTTGCTTTCTTTACTTGTTGAATTTCACCTTTTACTAGTTTTGATGTTTCCCTTTTTTATGGTTTCTCTCATTTTAGTGTAGCATGTCCACTAGAAGTCTCTTGAGAAAGAATGAATGGGAAATAAGTAATTTGCAAACTTCCATGCCTCAAAACATTTTTTTCTCATATCCACATATTGGTTTGATAGTTGAAATGTCAAAAATTTTAAGCTTAAATTACTTAGTAATAAACTTGAAACACTCCTCACAATTTTTAATGTGTTGCCTTGTTGTGGTCCATCTATCAATTTTATTAGACAATAAGCCAGGATTATTATTTCTCCTTTCTTCAATAATCTTGACATAATTTTGTCTCTGGAAATCTTTAGGATCTTCTTTTTTATCCCACCTATTCTGTTCTACAACTCATGTTGTTATTGGGCCTCAGTGTTGATCATCTTACTCATTTAGCTGGAATCTTTTGTTCTGAGAAGTTTTCTCCTATCACTTCTTTAATAATTTAATCTCCTTTATTTTCTTTGTTCTTCCGGGATTCCTCTGTTGGCCCTCTTGAGTGGGTGATGTCTGGACTTCTCATAGCTAATCCAATCCATATGGTTGCTTGTCTATAAGGAGTTCACATGTGTTCAATGTTTCCTATCTCATTACATTTCTAGTATTTCTTAGAAATTCATGCCCTGGGTAATTTCCCATTACCCTTAATTAAGCTTTCCTCAATGTTCACCTACATTGAGCTGTCCATTCTGTTAGCTAGGAAACTGACGTTGGAAAGAAAGATGTTTTATATTTATGATCTTGGTAGGATCATTTTTATAGCAATTTTATTGTGACAGCTCATCTGGGTGCAATCTTAGTCTTAAATCAGTTTCAATTTAACAGGTCGAGATGAATTCAGTGTCAATATCATGCTCGGAATGATCCTAGCGGTGTTATTCAAGCTTTTGTGTCTTTGAGTTGGTGACACTTAGCTGAAGCAACCCTTGGCTTATCAAATGAGGTTTCTTTGGACTAGAACAGTGGTCAGAAATAAGACCACAGTGAACTCAACTAGGCAGCACCTTTTAAAGAGTGGCTTCCAAAGCAGATAGCTATACTTTACTTGTTCTTTGAATGGTAGATAACTTTGAAGTTAGGGAATTGAAATGTGGAACGTGTAATATGTGTGAGTGTTGACTTCCCAACAAAATGCAAAACATATTTTTTTTTTCCAAACTGTGGAGTTTTTTGTTAGTGTTATACCTCCAAACAAAATATGTTAGTAATCTTCATATTATTCTAAATAATGGTAATATAACTATTGTAAATTGAGTAGAAGTAGCTACTAGATGAGAACGAAAATCCCAAAATAAAATATGAACATAAAATGCTTTTATAAAAGAAAAACAAGCAAGATTTCAGAATTAAGGCCAAACATGAATGTTATCAAAGTAAATGTAAAGGTGATGAAAGCCTATTTGTAAATTTTCATTTATTCATTTTGTGATGCTGGAGATTGAACTCAAGTCTGCTCTATCACTGAGCTACATCACCAACCTTTTTATTTTTTAGTTTGAAGACAGAAGTTTGCTAAGTTGCCTAGGCAGGTCACAAGTTGCCAACTTGTGATCCTCCTGCCTCAACCTCCCAGGTAGCTGGGATTAGAGGTGTGTGCCACTGTGCCTGGCTGAACCTATTTTTTTAAGTCTTAGATTATATTTTGAAAATACTAGACACAAATACCAATGGAATACTTCAATAAATTCTTACATTCATTAGAATATATAACTACCCAAATGATGAAACATGGTGTTAAGGTGTATTTGTCTCACACAAAAACCCATGTGTGAGACAATGCAGGAAAGTTTAGAGATGAAATGACTGGGTTATGAGAACCTTAACCTAATCAGTACATTATTCCACTTGAATGGCTTAACTGGGTGGTAACTGTAGGCAGGTAGGGTGTGGCTGGAGGAGGTAAATCCTAAGGGCCTGCCTTTGAGGTTTATATTTTGTCCGTGGTGAGCAGAGCTCTCTCTGCTTTCTGATTGCTGTGTCCTGAGCTGCTTTCCTTCTCCACACTCTCTGCCATGAAGTTCTGCCTCACCTCAGGCCCAGAGAAATGGAGTCAAACATCTATGGATGAAGCCATGAGTGCCTAATAAACTGTTCTTCCTCTAAAATTATTCTTGTAAGGTCTTTTGATCACAGTGATGAAAAAGCTGACTAAAACACATGGCTTCATTTCACTTTCTTGATAGTCTCTGGTCCAGTTGCTTCACATTACTTATAGATTATATTTCGTCTCGATGAGGATATGCCTTCAAGCACTCACTAACGCAATGTCTTTTTGGTAAATTTCAGGATAATATGCTACTTTAGAAGAGCCTGACTGTGTTTATGTATCAGAAGGTGCTTTTACCTATTATTCTTTTTTTTTCAACCTATTTATTCTTGATTACCATGTCTATAACCACTTTCTCTGGATGTCTTATTTGCTCTTTATTTTCTCCTTTCTTCCCAAATATTGATCATTTTACAACTTCTTGGACATAAGTTGCAATAAAACACTCTAGAAGACAGAAAATGCATTTATTATTGCTGCAATGCTAATTAGTAGCATCTGCTTTATCATTAACTTTTCATTTCATCTCATTTAAATTTCTTGTATCATATTATTTTATCCTCTTGCAACGTGGCTTAGTAGAACTAGCATGACTTGAGAGTCAGCTAGACTTGGATTCAATTAATAAACCTACCATTTGTCCTGGCTCTGTGACTTGGATTGAGCTATTAGCCTTCCCAAGCTTAAATCTAAGCTATGACCAAATGTATTGATTTCACAGACTTGTTGTGAGGATTATACAATAAAATGAATCTCATCTTACTAATATAAAAATTAGTATCTCTATGTATAATTTTGAATAATATGATCCTTTTCATCAGGTTAAATAAGTGTTTTTCAGTCCTGTTGTATACCAAAATCACCTGGGGTACTTAAAAATAAATACAAGTGTCTGAGCCTCATAGGTTATGATTCAACCCACCTCAGGTAGCTCGTGGACAGTGGTATTTTTTAGACTTCCCAGGTGATTCTTATGTGCAGCCAGTGATGGAAACTATCGAGCAACAGCTCAGTGGATGCTGGTGATCATCACTCTAGGGTAGTAACGAATAACTTCTCAGAAAACATAAAATGGTAACAATACTTCAGCTTCCATGGGAAAGACAAGAATCTATGGGTTACAAAAACAGTTTATTCTTATCTACCCTTGGTTAACAGTGCTGGAGGAAAGGGACCATCCCATGCAGCTTCTCTTCTTTCCTTCATCTGTACATGAAGGCCCTTGAACGTGATTTTATAGGTTCTGTGAAGGTAAAAGAGGCCAGAATTCTTAATACTAGCAAGATTTTTTAAATTTAGGATTATTACTCAGAGATACTCTACTTGCACACAAAATTTGGTGCAAAAATAAGAGGAAAATCAATTAGTAATGAGTCAAAATAACTACATTTAAATTACAATTATGCAGAATTTCTTTTACAAAAATTAATATTTATTTCTTTGTAATACTTTAAAAGGAAAATAAGAGGAAAGCTTTAATGTGTGTACCAAAGAAAACTTTAAGCTATTTTGGGATAAACATTAAGTCAAAAGTTTTCTATAATCTTATTTGGAAGACTATGCACTATGATGGCTTTTGCTTGCAATTTACAAAATCTCCCATAAATCTCGTAGCAGTTTGTTACTAGTATTGGGGGATCCATAATTAAGTTATTCCATACTTAAAAGGTAATTCTAGAAAGTAAGTCAGAACAAACACTTAACATGCTAACACCACCAGAATATGGGCAAGGCCGCCAGGGAAGAATAAAAGTTCTGATTTCTTTTGTAGCTCGTCCAGAGGTCTGGATACAAGGAGAATTAATATACAGTACTATGTCAAAAGTAAATACATTATTATTTTTATTATTAACAATAATAATAAATTTATTCACTGCACTGAAGGACTGTATAAACAACCAAAAATAGCTACTTTAAATGAATTACTACAACATTTGGAAATGTAAAGTAGGAAATGTGCAATAGGCTATTTGTTCCAGGACACAAATACAAATTCACATCAAAGCTATGTGGTATAAACCTTTATGGGTTTTCCCATAAAATGCAACTAACATGCAGTACTAAACCATTCTATGCTATTATAGAACACCTACCAGTTTTTAGGCACTGTTCTAAATGTATTATTTCATTCAATCCTCACAACAACCTAACTGTTATTATCTCTGTTTCACAGATTGGGGAATTGAGGCTCATTGAGTTTTGGTCTTTAGTATTTAAAATGTGGTCCAGGAGCAGCAGTGACATTAGCCTGTAAGAAAGGTAGAATCATAGACTTTTCCCCACAACCATGGAATCAGCACTGGGAGCTTAAGAGGTCTCCAAGTGATTCTTATTTGAAAGTAGGGCTGATTTAAGTAAATTACCCAAGGTCATGCATACTAGCATAGGCAAAATTTAATGGTCAGTCATGTCTAGCCACTTCAAGTGGATATAGTTGAGACTTTTTCCAAGGTTAACTTTCATTATCAAGGAAAATGGATTCTGAAAAGATGATTGCATGGGCACATCAAACCCATATCAGGAAAATCAGACCCATGAGCTTATCAACCACTCTAGACACTGAATGATGCAACCCCTTCCCCTGAAACACATTAAAGGATTGGCACCTGTGATATGGTGGCACTAACTAGACTTTCATCTATCAGACCATCTGTGAATGTGTTAGGAGGTCAACAGGCAATGAACCTGCAACTCCTTCTCCAGAGCTTCAGCTCAAGTCAATCTCTCTGGTCCGCTTGAAACTGCCTGCCCTGGGGATCCTTGTCTTGAGAAAAAGTTCTGCAACCTGAACAGCTGGGCACCCTGAACAAATTCCTCAGCTGATCCCTAATCTCATCTGACCACCTGTTGTGATTCTTTTGGGTCTGCATCAGTTCTCTGCCTTTGCTTTGAGTTCTGCTTCTTGAAACCCTGTGGCCACTGTTAACCTTTCACTAGTTATTCTGTAACTTGTTGTATAAAATGTGATGCTTTAGTTTAGTGTTATAAAGATTAGTAAGAGCAGAGGGGAAGAATAGAAGTTCAGCAGATTAGACAAAAGGGAAGGAAGGGAAGTGAGGAGGGATATGAATAGGGAAAACAGTGGAAGGAATCTAACATGACTCTCTTATGTACATACATGGATACACCACAGTGAATCTCCATATCATGTACATACACAAGACTGGTAGCCTAATTAGAGTAAGACAAACTTCATGTTTGTATAAATATGTCAAAATATACTATATTGTCATGTATAATTAAAAAGAACAAATAAAATAAATATGAAAAATGATTGGAATGGAATAAAAGAACCTGTCAATGCCGGGTTCATGGCTACCAAGACAGCCATGAGTATTCTGCAATACAATGCGATGAAAGTGATATAGTTTGTGGATTTATTGTTATTTGTTTTAGTTTTTGCACCACTGTGACAAAAATACCTGACAAGAACCACTTAGGGGACAAAAGGTTTAATTTAGTGCTCATGGATTCAGAGGTCTCAGTCCATAGATGGCTGACTCTTTTGCTCTGAGTCCAAGGTGAGGCAGGACATCATAGGGGAAAGGCCCAATGGAAGAAAGCTGTTCAGCTCATGGTGAGGTCAAGAAGCAGAAGGAAAGAAGGAAGAAGGGACCACAGGGAAGATGAACTCTTCCGGGGCCCCAGTGACCCACCTCCTCTAGCCATGCTCCACTTGTTTACAGTTACCACCCTGTCATTCAAACGAGAATGGACTGATTAGGTTACAGCTCTCATAAATTTATCATTTCAACTCAGAATATTCTTGCATTAAAAGGAGTTTTGGGAGATACCTCACATTAAAACTAACATTATTCAATAAAGTCTGACACTGTGGAAAGACACAAACATGTTCAGTCTACACAAATTGCATAGTTCACTGACAACACTGACCCAAAAACAAGAAGATAAGACTTCCCACGTGAGGCTCACCTAGTGTCAACTTTGTCCAGAAGTTTCCAGTCTCAGTGAATATGTGAATTAAGATATCAGTAAATTCTTATCTGTTTTGGTTTATTTCATTCTATTAAGAAAAGGAATATAAAACCAGAAACTAAACTGCTGTAAAATTAATTATGATATTTAATTTAATTCTTATCATCACTTTGTGAAATAAACATTTTTTTCTTAGGTTCGATAACTGAGGCTGAGTCGGATTGGTGAATAAATTAGGTAACTAAGAAGTAACACAATTAACCAGTGGTCTAGGTTGAATTAAAACTCTCATCTACTGCCTCCACATCGAGTCAGTCTTCTGGCAAGTGTGAACACTGGCCCAAGGGAGTAATGGGCTCTATCCCCTGATGGAACATCTTTGCGAGTAGATGTACTTATCCTAAGTCAAGAAAGAATCAGTGGCTCTAAGCCTAAATGGCCTTGAATGAGGAAAATACTGTATGTGGTGTTATTTATGTTTGTCCTTTGTGGCACCTATAGAGACTTTCAACAAGTTCAGTTACAGACTGGTATGGAATAACTCCTACTGAAATGTCATGGGCAGCAATTCACAGTGACACTTAACTGTCCCTACTGAACTGTCAGCAAAAGACTGACATAAAAGAGAAAATAGCGTGGGCCCTATGAATGGTGCTGACAGAAGAATGTACTGCCACTGCCAAGGGCAAGCCATGCCAACAAGAGCCACCATCGTTGGGTCTTGCTGATGAGACATGCCCAGGAATCCATCCCCAACAAGAGCTGCCTCCACTGAGATCCAATTCCACTAGAGGTTATGTGAAGGCTGCCCACTGTCCCCACCCCTGGAGACAGTCCAAGGCCACCACTGGAAGCCCCAGATAACATGTAGCCTGGGGAGACCTGGCTCCTCTCATCATTCCCAGGGTGAGTCACATTTGTGAGGATAGAGTTTGTTGATCTTTCAGGAAACTCCTCATGAGAATGAATAACAAATTCCCAAATGAAAAACTGGCAGGAATCGAGGCACTGAAACTTGAGGTTTGGGAGCTTCAACAGAGAATTCTAGCTCTGACTGGGTTCCACGGTAGGGGAGAGTCTGGAGAAGGATTGTGTGTTATCATTTGCCGTTCTCTTTGGGACATGTGGCCAGCAGTTGTTTAGAGAAAAGAATCTCTTTTTACCTGAGGGGGGTCATCACCAGTGAGCAATGACTCTTTTTCCCCTTGGAACTGATTTTATCCTTCTGGCATCTCTACCTTTCCGACATCTATTTTTGGGGTGTAACCTAATTCCCTCCTGAAACTTCTGGATGTTTCTGAGACTCTTGCCTTGCTCTTTATTACCAAATGCTTTTCTGGGAGTTCTATTTACATGACTTTGCTTAAGGGTCCCCAGACTCCTCTCAATCAACTGCCCTGGCCTGCCAATGTGGCCTATTCTTTCATCATTCCATGCCTTTTTGGGGCTTGTCTTGCAGTTCCCTCAATGTTCCCTTCATGTCCCCACCACCCAAACACTTCACTCTTCACACTCACACAAAAATACCCTTAGCAATGTTTACATATAATAAGCTACCTTTTTCCAGCTCTTGAGAAATTCTCTAGGAAAAACTTAGTCATCTGTGGAGGCTTCTTTAAACTCTATCATTCTGCTGAGTTTCCAGGTAATTACTGCTAACTGCAATGCTTGTGGCCTAAAAGCAGCCTCGGATTACCTTCTCCAAGCAAGCCAAGAACATTCCCATGGCAGCAGACAGAGTTTCCGAGGGTGGGAGGTCACTACTAATCCCTCCCTCAACTGAACATGTGCCACAAAGTGCTTCTTGTCCCACAGGCTCCATGTGGAGGCTGAATGACATAATGTATCAGTGTGTGTTAATAAACACAGTGTTTCTACTTGTCCCAGCACAATGGCTGGCCTCCCCTCCATAGGCTTTAGATGTCACTGATGGAAGTCATCACTTGGTTTCTCACATACACTCTGTTGTGAGCAAGTGGCCTTATGGAAATGACCTCCATGAAACTTATGAGTTTGGGCAAGACTTTGCCTTGTACAAAAAATATTTCCTAATGAGTTGCATTTCTTTAGTTTACTAGTAGCCAGGGTGTTAAAAATTCTGAGGTTTTATTTCTCTCATCTGTTTTTCATCTTCTTACATACAAAAGAATTATTGAAAATAAGGTAATAAATTCTCATTATAGGCAATAATCTCACATAGTACATTCTCAGATGAAGATGCTGAAAGAAATTTAATTACTATATTTTCAGTAAAATAATTTCAGTGATTGTTTTTAACCTCGAAGTCTTTTCTTATTATAGTTGACGAAAGTTTGTGTCATTTCTTGTCTTGTTCAGACTTACCTTTGTGGTTAACAATAAAAAAGAAAAGAAAAAAGAAACTTAATAGCTAGTGTTTTGCCTCACTTGAATTTTGAAAATGGGAAAATATCCGGTGAACTCAATCAGCGTCTGGATATAGGCCACAAAAAGGCATATGAGAACACCAAAAATCCCACAAGATACACAGTAATCATTATTTAATTAGTGTAATCATTTAATAATTAAGCTATGGCAATACATGCAAAACAATGATTAATCTAAATCAATCATTTAGTGATATCAAATATGCATAAAATAATAGGTTTATAGATTAATTCATTTCTTCTAGGTTTATAGATGAATTCATTTCTCCTAAATCAGGCCTATTGATCTGTGTACGAGAAACAGGCTTCTATAACTCATTAGATATTTTTTTCATCACTAAATAACAGACTGAGTACATAAAACTCTGGTTGAAGAAGAATGGAAGTAAGGTTAAAATTGAAGGTGCAGAGTTCAAAGCCAGCCTCAGCAACTTAGCAAAACCCTAAGCAACTCAGAAAGGCTGTGAGCAACTCAGTGAGACCCTGTCTCTAATAAAATATAAAAAAGGGCCAGGGATGTGGCTCAGTGGTTAAGCATCTCTGGGTTCAATCCCTGGTACCAAAAACAAACAAAAGATGAAGGTGCAGTGGGAAGTTCCATTCATTGGACTGCCATGAGGTGGGTAATCTTCTCTCCAAGCACACATACACAAAGAAAAACTGAAAGAGCAAAATTGGTAAACAACTATTTCTTGATGATTACAGGCTGGCAATAAACTAAGAGGCATTTGTTGTTGAAAAATTCCTAGAATGCCAGGTAAGAATGTCTGAGTGTGTGGCCTGCTTGCTAGGGGTTTCCCACTCTGCCCCGAAACCCACCAGCTTAGCTGGTAATAACTGCCACTTTAGTAGTTTGAAACTGTACTCAAAACATTCACTTTTGCCACCAGAGGAGGCGGACTTGATTTTAGGAAGGGAACAAAAACTTGCAGCTTTACATTACTATGTTTACAAAAATTAAGTCAATATTAACATAAAGTTAAACACAAAGTATGGTAATATTGCAATAAAATAAAGATTCATGTGTTAATCTCCAGAGCAAAAAAAAAAAAAAAAAAACCCTCAAAAATATAGTTAATAAAATAGAGAGGAATTACAATTATATACTAAAACGTATCTGTTAATCAAAAGAAGGCAGTAAAAGAAGGGCCCAGGAATGAGAGAGAGATGGGTCACACAGAATACAAATGCCAAAATGTAGACAGACTAAACACTCCAGTTAAAAGGCATAGAGTGTCTGGGATAAAATGAAGATTATATGCTCCCTCCAAAAGATACATTTGAGATTCAAAGACACACATCATCTCAAATTTAAAAGACTGACAAAACTATACCATGGAAACAGTAGTCTGAACAACCACCTCAAGAGGGTTATAGGTGTTATATTAACATTCTATGCATGTGTTTCAATTGCTGTGGGTCAAGAATCCTCATATTCCTACTGAGTTTTCTGCTGAGAACCTCACAAGGGTGTCGTCCAGGTGACAGAGTTGCAGTCTCATCTAGGCTCATTTACTGGCAAGATGTACTCCTTTGCAGTTGCACTGAGAGCTCAGTTTCTTGCAAATCATTGACCAAAGGGCACCCTCAGACCCTCAGTTAGCTCTCTCAGACCAACAGGGAAAAGAGAATGAGAGACTCTGGTATAGCTATGGGTCATTATAACTATCTGACAATATAGAATTCCACTCCACAACAGCAGAATCCATATTCTTTTCATGAGCACATTGAACACTCTTTATGTAACAAATGTAAATTGCCTTAGGGTGCTAAAGTTTGGGAAATTTGTTATGAAACAATAGATAACTAACACAGAGGGAAACTCCTTTGACTTGATAACTAGTCAAAGTTGTCTGGTATTAAATGTTATTAACATATCAACTATTAGGTTTTTTTAAGTATTATTAGGCAAATATTAAAAACTCTATAGCTGATAGCTTAGTAACATTTCCATCACTGAGACAGATACGTGAGAAACTAGAGGAGGCAAGATTTATTTGGAGCTCATTGTTTCAGAGGTTTCAAACCAAGGTCACTTGGCTCCATTGATTCTGGGCCTGTGGTGAGGCAGAACATCATGGCAGGGAGGATGTGGTAGAGCAAATCTGCTCACTTCACAGTGGCCAGGAAGCAAAGACAGGGAGGAGGGAACCTGGGACAAGATATACCCTTCAAAACTATAATAGCTAACATCATATTTAGTGGTCAAATCCTGAATGATTTTCCTTAAGACTGGAAATAAGGCAAGGAAGTCCACCCTGACTACTTGTATTCAACATTGTACTGGTCAAGGCAAAAAGACAAGGAAAAGAAATCAGAGACATAGAGATGAGATTATCTATAAAGAAAATCCTATGAAATCTATAAAAATATTATTTGAATTAATAAGTAATTTCAGTTGGTTTACAAGATATAAGATCAATGATCAATATACAATTCAATTGTTTATGTATATTAATGATGAGTAATCCAACAATGAAATTAGGAAAAATATTCCATTTAAAAGAATATTCCTGCTAGAGAGAGGTTAATTGTGAGTCAGAATATTTTTCGAGGAGCTGAAAAAATTGAAGAATGGTTTAAAATAAATTTACAGTGGGCACAGGAAGTGTGGGATATACAAGGGGTAAAAAATATGTAACATATTTCCTCACCCATCATGAAAGTCATGATCCACATGCCTGTAAGAAAGAGAGAGAGAGAAAGTAAGTTAGTTAACAAGGTAGAATTATAGCAAATACTTTAGCCAATTTAACCATAGTTTTAAATGAAAACCTTCAGAAATGAAGACTTAAAGAACCAGGAAAAACTATTTCCATGCTTAGGTTTGATGAAGAATTGAGAGAATTCTGTGGAAAGGTGATTGGACAAAAGGGTAAAATCAAATGGAATTAAATCAAATGGAATAGACCGGGAGGCAGCAAGGCCTATCTGTTCAGATTCTTCTTGCTTGTCTGGGTAGTATACTCCCCCCTGTAGAGAGCACAGAGCAGGACCCCTCTGGAAAGAGAATCTTCAAGGAACAGAATGGCCTTTCTAGGTTTTAATGGCATGCTTTGAGCAGAAGGAATTCGTGTTTGTATGACTCATCCTGGAGAAGAAGAATTCAGGTTTGTATGAATCACATCGGGGGCCTAGGCAGGAGTCAGAAGAACAAGCATAGAGTCAAAGAGAGAGATCTTCTAATGCCCTTCCAACATCCTTTAGCTTAAGTGTTCAGCATGTCAAAGTACCTTACTTTGGAGTATCATTTTCTGGTTTTCAGCAAGATCCTGCAAGCCATATTCAGAAATTTACACTATACCTTAAAAGCTAGTAGAAAATATTTAAAGATTTAATATTTTTAAAGAAGCTAGATAATATAGCATTTCTCTTTTGGAAAGATCATTCTCATTGCCATGTAGATTGATGAAGGCAAAAACTTTTAGGGAGACAGGATGATATTTTAGTAATGTAGGCAAGGAAAGATCTGGCAAAACTAAAAAGAAGTAGTTAGATTTGGGGGCTATTTGGAAAGTAAGTTATCTGAAATGATTAGGTATATAAAACAAATGTATGACTCAATAAATATTCTCAGTGTTTTTTTTTTTCATGAATATAAGTTTTCCAAGAAAGTTCCTTGAGAGCTACAAAAGTACATTCTAGGCAAAGTTAAACCTGCTCATGGAAATTTCCTCAATCTACTTTACGTGGTGGCTTGCTGGAAGGTCCTGAGCTGTGATAGACTGGATTAATGACAAGGACTCTTTGGATGATAAGAACCTTTGGGCAATAAAACTGGAAAAAAATGGTGAGAATAACTGGAGTCAAGAAAATGGGAGCATCTCAGAAATGGGCAATGTACAAAGTTCTTTTATCAGAGGGCAAAATACTCCTAGATCAAGATAAGTAAATTGGGCCATGGATTATTTTTTCTTAAGAATGTTGCTTAACATTATCATTATTTTATTATCATTCTTTGCAGACGACATGATTCTATACTTAGAAGATCGAAAAATTCCACCAGAAAACTTCCAGAATTAATAAATGAATTCAGCAAAGTTACAGGATATAAAATCAATACCCATAAATCAAATGCATTTCTATACATCAGTGATGAATCCTCTGAAAGAGCAATTAGAAAAACTACCCCATTCACAATAGCCTCAAAAAAAAAAATACTTGGGAATCAATCTAACAAGAGAGGTGAAAGACCTCTACATTGAAAACTACAGAATACTAAAAAAATAAATTGAAGAAGACCTTAGAAAATGGAAATATCTCTCATGATCTAGGACAGGCAGAATCAATATTGTCAAAATGGCCATACTACCCAGAGCATTATACAGATTCAATATGATTTCAATTAAAATCTCAACATCATTCCTTATAAAATAGAAAAGGCAATCATAAAGATTATTTGGAAAAATAAGAGACCCAGAATAGCCAAAGCAATCCTTAGCAAGAAGAGTGAAGCAGGAGGCATCACAATACTAGACCTTAAACTATACTACAAAGCTATAGTAACAAAAACATCATGGTATTGGCACCAGAATAGACATGTAGTGCAGAATAGAAGACACAGAGACAAATCCACATAAATACAGTTATCTTATGCTAGACAAAGGCACAAAAACATACATTGGAGAAAAGATAACCTCTTCAACAAATGGTGCTGGGAAAACTGGAAATCCATATGCAGCAAAATGAAACTAAACCCCTTTTTCTTATCATGCACAAAACTCAACTCAAATTTCATCAAGGACCTAGGAATTAGACCAGAGACCCTGTGCCTAGTAGAGGAAAAAGTAGGCCCCAATCTTCATCACGTCAGATTAGGCCCCAACTTCCTTAACAAGACTCCTAAAGCACAAGGAATAAAATCAAGAATCAATAAATGGGATGAATTCAAACTAAAAAGCTTCTTCTCAGCAAAGGAAAAAATTAATGAGGTGAACAGAGAGCCTACGTTCTGGGAGCAAATTTGTGCCACACGCACATCAGATAAAGCACTGATCTCCAGGATACATAGAGAACTCAAAAAACTTAACACCAAAAAATCAAACAACCTAATAAATAAATGGGCTAAGGAGCTGAATAGACACTTCTCAGAAGAAGATATATAATCAATCAACAAATATATGAAAAAATGTTCAATATCTCTAGTACTTAGAGAAATGTAAATCAAAAGTACTCTAAGATTTCATCTCACTCCAATCTGAACGGCAGTTGTTAAGGATACAAACAACAAAAAGTGTTGGTGAGGGTGTGGGGGTTAAAGGCACACTCACACATTGTTGGTGGAACTGCAAATTAGTGCAACCAATCTGGAAAGCAGTATGAAAATTCCTTAGAAAACTTGGAATATAACCACCATTTGACCTAGCTATCCCACTCCTCAGTCTATACTCTACAGACTTAAAAACAGCATACTACAGTGACACAGCCACTTCAATGTTTATAGCAGCACAATTCACAATTGCTAAACTGTGGAACCAACCTAGATGCCCTTCAATAGAAGAATGGATAAAGAAACTGTGATATATATACACAATGGAATATTATTTATCAATAAAAGAGAATAAAATTATGGCATTTACAGGCAAATGGATGGAGTTTGAAAATATCATGCTGAGCAAAGTAAGCCAATCCCAAAAACCAAAGGCCAAATGTTCTGATAAGTGGAGGCTGATCCATAATTGGGGGGAGAGAATGGAGGAACTTTGGGCAAAGGGGAGAGAGGGGAGGGAAGGGATGTGGAAGCAGGAAAGATGGTGGAATGAGATGGATGTCATTATCCTAGGTACATGGATTGCACATATGGTGCAACATTACATTGTATACAACCAGAGAAATGAAAACTTGTGCTCCATTTGTGTAAAAGGAATCAAAATGCATTCCACTGACATATATATCAAATTAAAATTTAAAAAATTAATTAATTAAAAAAAGAATAGCTTGATCTCGCAGACCCTCTGGACATGGTTCAGGGAACACTATAGGCCCATAGATCACACTTGGAAAACACTGTCAGTACTGAAAAGTTGAATTGATATATAGCATTTGAAATTTAAGGGAAAAAAAGGATGTTGCTTATTTACTTAATTATTCATTCAACAAATATTTAATTGCACATTTAATTGCACATTTACTATGAGTCAGGAATTATTTCAGGCATTTAGGACACAAGAATGATCAGGACCATAGAAGTACTTACTCCAATATAACTTATATTCTAGGAGGAAGAGAAGCATAATAAACATATAAAGAAATGAGCAGGGTGATTTCAGAGATTTTGAAGTGCTTCAAAGGACACAAGCTTAGAATGTAGAAGACAGAGGGGTCTGGTGAGGAGAGTCTTTAAGTAGGGTAACCAAAAAGACTCCTCTTAGAAAACAGCACCTACATTGAGACAAAGAATCTCCTAAGACATCATTATATATTATGGTTGTAATGAAGAAAAGATTTAAAATGGTAATGATGCATTCATATTCTGCTTAAGTCTACAGTAACATCATGGATGGAGCCAGTGAGTCATATGATAAGTTAAAGTAAGCAAGCTGAGGCAATTTTTGTCTTGAAATGTGTTTTCCTAAAATCTTGAAACTGAGAATAATAGGAAAAAGGACAGGAAAATTCTGAATAGAGGTGCTTGTCATTTATAACTTGTGATTTATCCTCATCACTCAGCTCCAACTTGTTTAAGAGAGGACCACATGTTTGAAGGAATGACTTTAGAATGATACTGACACAGAGTTGCAGGACGTGGGAGAGTACCCCTGTCCTGCTTCTGGACTCAACCGGGCAGCCCATGGCTCTTGTCAACCAAGGGGTAATGTCAAGCTTGCTGCAAGTTATTCTTCAGAAGCAACGTTGTGATCTTGTGAGCTTTATGATGTCACATATCTTTTGACTATTTTTTTGTCCATTTCTTCTTTTGAGAAATATCTTGTGTGTTCGCTTTGGATTAATGTGACAAAATATTTGAGATAATCAAATTTTAAGAAAGAAATTTTTATTTTGCTTCACAGCTGGGGAGGTTTCAGTCCTATAGGTTTCAGACCCAACATGAGTGTGTTGTTTTGGGGTTTGTGTGAGGCAGTATGTCATGGTGGGAAAATGTGGCTGAGGAAATCCCTCAACTCGGGGCAGCCAGGAGGAAAAGAGAGAGACAAAGGAGCTGGGGTCTCAAGACTCCCTTCAAGGGAATACTGACCTGACTTCCCTCCAATTAGGCCCCACCTCACAAAGGTTCCACTACCTCTAAGTGGCACCATAGTCTGGCAATGAAGTCTAAAACCTGTATTTCCCAGCTCTGTGTGTATGCTTTTGAACATGCCTTCTACATTCAGACCTTTTGCCACTCTGTCTTAGTCTTAACTTCCTACTTTCACAAAACCACAATGGTAGCCAGAGACAAAGGCGTAGAGCCTTCTCTCCTTCTTAGCATGCATATTGTCCTGAAGATGGGTAAAGCCCTATACATGTGTGTGGCCCTCCAGATTTCCAGAAATATTCCAGAGCTTTTCAAAGTTATCTATAGATATCTTATTCTTCCATTTTTATTTTCAATGTTTTTGACCCTTTGTTTTTTCTAAATTTTATCCATCCCTTAAGAGATCCACCCTATTAGACAATTGCATCTGTGTATTTTTGTTTGTTTTATTTTGTTTTGTTTGTGACAACCATCCCAGGAATAAAGGCAATTCACAATGAGTGAGCTCATATTTAGAAAAAATAAAAGCAGCCGTGCAAGTAGGGTCTTGTAGGAAACCACCAGAGAGGTGAAATAATAAAAATTCTCTAGGAATGAGGTTTTGAAAGAGCTCCAACCCCATTCTTTCCCATCTAGTGATTGCCAGATTGCTGGTTTTCAGTCTGATTGTGGGGCTGTCAGTCTTCAAAGACCTCAGTGCAGGGGAAGGTAAAACTGCAAGAGAACAAGTTAGCATGTCACAAATCTCATTGTTCTTCCTGAGATCCAGCTATTTTATCTTGAATAAGTGCTCTCTGTACTTTTATGAACATTTGATTATTTTCCAGAGTTCTGTAAAGTTGGTTCATTTGGCTCTGACTTTTTTTTTTTTAAACCAGTTTTCTCATTTCTTTATGGAGCAAAAGAGTTTTTGGCTATCTACTCCATTATTTTCAATGACGTAATTATGTAATCTGATTTCTTAAAATGATGTGTCACCCAAAGATGTTGAGATGTTTATAAATGATTACCAAATATAATACTGTAAAAGCATAAATAATAATTGTAATCCCTGTGTGCATGCTTTATGAAGACTACAGTATTTAATTGTTTTGGGTTAGTGGTTCAGATTCGTTTTCAGAGCAAGGGCCAAGGAACATCTGCTTGGTCTATAAGAAGATATGGGATTATTTCTATATTTTAATACTGTAGTCCAGACATAAGCTCTTTTAGTTCTTCTGGATATGTAATTATTCTCTTATATTGAGCTCTAAGTATACATTTCTCTCTTTTTAAATGATATCCCTCCTCAATGTGCTTGACTATTCCCACCTTGTTTTTCAAGTCTTAAATTATATTTTTGTTCCTTTGGGATATAGTCCCTGACAACCAAATCTAATAAGTCAAATGATCCTTCTGTATGCTTCTATGGCATCCTGAATTTATATAGTTATGACATCTGGCACATTAATTTGCAATTGTCTCTTAATTGTTTACATTCCCTAGTAGAACTTAAATTTTGGTGAGAGCAATCACAGAGAACCCAGAAACAATGTAGCACATGAGGGAAAGTGTTAGATCCAAGAGGAAACAGAAAAAGCATCTGAGTTGTTAGATGCATGTCTTTAAGCTTGACCTCAGGGATACTAAAAGTTATAGTTTGAATTAGAGTTTGAAACTTTCATACAGATTGGATTATAATTTTGATATCTGAAACTTGAGAATATTTGTTGACTTAAGAATGGTCTGATAAGCACAATATTTTATTTAAATGTTTGTAAGAGCAACTCAAAAGAATGGGCTCAAAAAGGAATAAATATACTTTCTGCTTTTAACTTACTCAATGTCTTTAATTGACTAGTTACAGTAAGACAGGAGAGCTTGTTTTGGCTTCAAAACCAAAAATTATGTTTTGCCTTTTGGTATTGTGTTGGAGAGATTGATTGGATTCCTTCTTTAGGTGTGATTCAACATTCATTTATCTCCTTGTTCTTCTGGATTGACAAAGAGCATGTGAAAATGAACTGTCATGAAGATTTTATGGTTTTGATGAAACATTTACATTCAGAATTAAAAATAAAATGTGTTGTTTCAATGTCATCCCTTTCTTGAAGTAATAGGGTTTAGTTTCCCTCAACTTAAACTGAACTAAGGTCACATTCTAGAAGAGGCCTGGTAGATAGGAAGTTTGTACTGCATTTTGAAGAGTTTATGATTGAAACTGTTTTAGATCACAGAGAGCTAGATACAATTTGGAAAAGATGAGAAAAAAGTTGAAAGTTGGAATATCCTATACTTCATTCCAACAGAGGATATTTTATTCTCTCTACAGAGCAGTATGATTGAAAAAGGAGTTCAGCCGATGGCCATCTGCAGTAAAGCAATACCAAAACAACCTGGACCTCTACACCCTATGCAGGGCCGTGCCAGGCCACAGAACAATGTTGGCATGTTTTCATATGGATGCTTCAAATATGCATATTGTGGTATTAAAAGGGGAGTAAACGAAAATCCATCTTTGCTCTAATTCAACTCAATGCAAGCCACATTTATCAATGCTTCTACTTGGCTTGTGCTAATAGTGCAAAGATGAAGACTGGGGCCATGCCTTATTCAATTCACATTCTGGTGAGGGAAATCAAGATATATTCAGCAATCTGTCCAACTTGTGATACATTGAGGACAGATCAAATCATAATTTTCTTTTTACCTTTAATGGCTATTACGGTGCCTTACAAATAGTAGATCTTTAGTAAAAGTCAAATAACACAAATATTTGTAAGTTGGCTATAGGGACAAAGACAAAAACAATGAACTCTGCCAGGGTATGTTAAGAAAAGGTTTATAAAGGAAGCTCAAATTAGGTTGGGGTTTAAAAAGTATTGACTTACAAAGAAGTTTAATTGCAAACTAAACTTGCAAAGTTTAGTTACAAAGAAAGAGGCATTCCTGGTGGACAGACTAAAATTAGTAAAGACAAGAAAGCAAGCAAGCTTACCTTGATTAAAGCAAAAGTAATATTTTGACTAATGCATAATTTATGCTGGGTGTTTTTCACATCACACTGCATTTTAAAGTGGTACTTGCAGGAGTAGAGTGGGGAAAGTAATGACATCTCAGTACATAGATGATGGGTAGAGGATAGCTACACAGCCATCAAGTGTCAGAGCCAGGATTTGAACCATTAGCCCTTCACTGTACAGACTTCCTTCAAAATAGAAGAAAGAAGCATGATCTGATAAGTTTTAATCAGGAAAATGTCAGATTCTGGCTTGTTTTAGTTAGGTGGAAGAAAGAGTGGAACATGGCAACCTTCTACTGATATTGAATAAATCAAATTCAACAATCAAGTTAGAAAATATACATCTCTGATATCCTAATTCTATTAAATTCACTTGATGAAAGGCACTCTATACATTCTGAATATATAAACTTTTAGTACCATTAAATGTAAAAATAATCCACAGTTAATTTAATATACTTGTGTTTTAAATTAACATTGATCCTTACACACATACTCCTAGAAGTAGGATTTTTAATATTGTCTACCTTGTTTTGTGGCTTCATCTTACAAGACTTAATTCCAAAGTCAATAAACCAGTTAAGTACGTAAGGATTCAAATGCTATTTTTGAAAGATTTTTTTTTAATTTTAATTTTATTTAAATAATTATTGTGTATATTTCTGAGATACAATGTCATGTTTGGATCTATATGTACTTATAGAAAGAATCAATCAAACTAATTAACATATCTATCATCTCAACAATTTATCTTTTCTGTGAGAATGTTAGAAGTCTATTTTAGCAATTTTGACATATATAATACATTATTATTAACTGCAGCCACCTTGCAGTGCAATAGATCACTGAAAATTTTTCTCCATTCTAAATGAAACTTTCTACCCTTTGATCAACATCTTTTCTCTCTCCATCCCTCCCTCTCTCCATCAGCCTTTGGTACTCACCTTTTTATTTTTTATTTCTTTGGGTTCAAGATTTTCAAAATTTCTGATATAAGTGAGATCATACAGTAATTATCTTTTTATGCACAATATTTTACTTAGCATGTTTTCCAATTTCATTTATGTTGTCACAAATGACAGATTTCTTCCTCCTCCTCCTCCTCCTCCTCCTCCTTTCAGCATTAGAGAGAGATTAAACACAGGGCCTCATGCATGCCAGGCAAGTGCTCTACCACTGAGCTACATCCTCAGATCTTTTCATTTTTTAATTTTGAGACAGGGTCTCACTAAGTTGACCAGACTGGCCTCAAATTTGTAATCTTCCTGCCTCAGCCTCCCAAGTAGCTGGGATTAGAGGTGCATGCCTCCATGTCCAGCAAGGACTCCTTTTTCTTATCAAAGATTTTGAAGTGTACTATTGTGCATATGTGCAGATAGATAGAGCAATCAATCATTTTTTCTTAGTCCATTCATCCTCTGATAGACACTTGGTTGCTTCTATATCGTAGCTATTGAAAATGATGCTGAAATGAACATGGTAGTGCAGATCTCTTTGACATACTGATTTCAATTCCCTTAGATTTATACCCAAAAGTGGGATTACTGAGTTATGTGGTAATCTATTTTCTGTTGAACTTCCTGTGAATCTTCCATACTATTTTCCCAAATGGCTGTACTAATTTACATTCCCATCAATAGTGTACAAGGGTTCCCTTTTCTCCACATCCTCACCAACACTTATTGTCATTTCTGGTTATTACAATATGTATTCTACAGGCATGAAATGATGATACCTTGTGGTTTTTATTTGAATTTCCTTGAAAATTGGAGAAAATTGAGCATTATTTTCATATATTTTTGGCCATTCATATCTCTTTTTTGAGAAATGTCTGTTCACATTCTTTGTTCACTTTATTTTTTTCCTTTATTAAATCGGGTTGTTTTCTTGTTGAGATTTTAAAGTTCCTTACATATTTTGGATGCTAGCCCCTTATCAGATGTATGGTTCATAAATAGTCATATACAACAAACAACATTTCTGTCAACAACCAACTTCATATGATAAAATTATAATGGAGCTGAAAATTTCCTATGGCCTAGTGATAGCATAGTCCTCATCATTATGCACATTATTAGTGCAATATGTTATGTATTTGTGATGACACTGGTATATGCTGCCAATCACGTAAAAGTATCCTATATATAAGTATGTACAGTACATAGTACTCAGTGATGATAATAAACCACATTGTTAGTTTGTGCATACACTATATTTTATCATGATTTTAGATTATATATCTTATAAGAAAAATGTAACTGCAAAGCAGCCTCAGCAGGTCCCACAGGAACTATTCCAGAAGAGGCCACTGTTCTCATAGGAGGTGACAGCTCCAAGTATATTGTTCCCCTGAAGACCATTTAGTGAAATAAGCTGAGGAGGTAGAGGACAATGATATTGATGATCCTGACCCTGTCAGGGCCTAGGCTAATTTGTGTGTTCATGTCTTAATTTTTCACAAAAAAATTAAAATGTAAAAAATAAAATTTAAAAATTAGAAAAAGCCTATAAAATAAGAATATAAAGCAAGAATATATTTTGTTAAGCTGTATAATGTGTTTGTGTTTTAAGCTATTATGTCAAGATTTCAAGTCTTTAAAAATTAAAATGTCTATGAAGTTAAAAATTACAGTAAGCTAAGGTTAATTTATTATTGAGAAATAAAAATTCTTTTATATGTGGTATACCATAGTGTATTGTGTTTATCAAGCCTATGGTGGTATACAATAAGGTCCAAGGCCTTCATAGTCACTCACCACTCATCCACTGACTCACCCAGAGAAACTTCTAGTCCAGCAAGCTCCATACATGGCAAGTGCTCAAGACATACTACTTTCTATATTTTATATTATATTTTTACTCTACCTTTCTATGTATTTTAATATGTCTCAATGCACAAATACTTATCATCATGCTACAATTGCCTAGAGTATTCAGTAAAGTAGCATGCTGCCCAGGTGTATGACCTGGGAGCTACACCATGTGGCCCAGGTGTGTAGTAGGCTATACCATCTGTTTGAAGTACACTCAGTGATGTTTGCACAAAGACTAAATTGCCTAAGGGCACATTTCTCAGAATGTTTCCTGTTAAGTGATTCCTGATTCGTTTTTAGCAGTCTATGGACTAGCTCTTGACTGATATCGTTTCTTTGTTAGGCAGAAGCTTTTAAGTTTGACACAATAACGTTCCTTGATTTCAAAACGTTATTATAAAGCTATTATAGTTAAAGCAGCATGGCATTGATATAAAAAAGACATATAGACCAATGGAACAATATAGAAAGCCTAGAAATAAAACAAACAAAATCAATTTGTCAATTGATTTTTGACAAAGGTACTCAAAAGCAGACAATGGGGAAAGGACAGTCTCTTCAGCAAATGCTATTGGGAAAACCGGATATCCACAAGCAGAAGAAAGAAAGTGGATTCCCTGTCTCATGGCATATATAAAAATTAACTCAAAATAGAATAAATACTTAAATGTAAGACCTGAAACTCTGAAACAACTAGAAGAAAACAAAAAGGAAAAGCTCCACCATATTGGTCTGGGCAGTAATTTCTTGGGCAAGACTCTAAAAGCACAGGCAACAAATGTAAAAATAAACATGTCTTTTTTAAAATTAAAGGTTTAATAAAGATCAGAATGTTTAAAGTCAAACACAAAATTTTATCCTCTACAAGAGATCTAGACTTTAATGCCCTAAATGTTATTTTAAAATAATTACTGTACACTGCTTAGATTTAAAGATTTGAACACGCCTAAGTATGAGTGGCAATTCCAGCTGACATTTGTCTTCTGGTTGTCAAAAGCTTCAGAAGGAACATATTTTGGATTACTTTCACAATTTTGGTAATTAAGTAAATATTCTCACTTCCTTTCCTGCCTTTTGCCTTCAGCTCACCATGAAGTCAATTTTATTATTGCAGCTGAATAGCTTCCTAAAAGTCATTATGGCTCACCCAGATCCTCAGAACACAAGAGGAACTAGAAGGAATTAGGGGTGAAGAAAATGAAAAATCTGTAGAAATAGACTTAGTGACACAATAACCCAAGTGGTGTCCAGACTTTTCCAACAGGTAAACTTTATTGTTTTATTTACTTCTCAAACCATTTGCCTTCTTGAAAAAATTACCTTGATGTTTTTTCTATATTCTTTTAAGGGAAGAGAAAAGAACACCATTTGTCACCTATCATGCCTTCCTCTACAAGTCAGTTAGTATTCTAGTTTTACCACCATTAATCTGATATCCTTTAAAATCACACCTGGCGGAGATCTGCAGACATACATGGGAGGGCAGAATGGGGTAAAAGTTCTTGACATGAAGTGATAAACTGTAGCAATCCCTAATGAGGGGATTTCTGGGACAATGGACAACTTAAAATGGACTCTGGGTTATCTGTTTTTCATTTGTTTGCTTGTTTTTTTGGTGAAAGAGGCAATCTAAGTCATGTAAAGAGGCAATCTAAGTTATGTAACACATGTGGAGTAATGTGTTATTATTTTGTGCAAGTTTGACCATTTAAGAAAAGCTATTGCCACTTACTTTCTATTTTCACAAAGGGGAAGACAGTGTTTTCTGGGACATAATTTGTAGGAAAAAAAAATAGTTCATTGGGACAATAATAAGTGTTATAAGTGGAAAGGGCAAGACACCTTTTTTTATAAGTTTAAACAAAGTTAAATGGGTCTTTTGGGGGACAGAACTTCTTAGAGTTTTTAATATGCTAACATTCATTTTGACACACAAAAAAAGAGGATTTAGTATGTACCATTTCTAAAATTGATCTTACTTTTTTGAGGAGGAAGTTTCAAAACAAGGTAATTCTCACAGCAAAAGATATTTCATTTTGTTATAAGAAACGATTTCACACTCTCTTGAACCAAAGGTGTTTGTATTATTTAGAAAAATTACTCTGGTTCTTAGCATTCTTTTCATGTTCTTTTCAGAATCATTAGGGACTAACTTCTCAATTAGATTCAGAGATGGAAGACATGGTATCTGGTAGGCTCTTTACTTAGCTGACTGCTCCACAACTTTTATTGTATCTACAAACATGGTTTATAAATATCTAAAAGGTTGCTATGGCCTTTTGCTAGCAATGGCCCCTGAGGGAAGGACAAGAAATAATTAAAGCAGGAGGTTTAGGAAAAATCATTTTAATAAAAAGGCAGATCGGTTTACTAAAGGACTTGTGTGTATTCTGCCAGTAAGGGAGGGTTGTAATTCAATCTAATTTACTCTTACTGAGATTTCACAAATGATCTAACACTATATTTTTAGGTCAGAGTTTTATGTTGGATGGTTTGCTTAAATGAAAAAATAAAGGACAAGTGACATTTGCTAAAAATCTGTAAGCAAAAAGGCTGATGTTCTTGAAGAAGTCTTACCATTAAAGCAGAGCCCAGCTATTTAAAAGGCAGAAAGGCTTATGGCCAAATAAATGGGAAGATTTGTTATTTGATGACCTTTTCTTTTAGAACTTCAATAAAAATGTATCTTATTATTTCAGCTTTCAAGGATCTGGTATGTTATGCATGCTATCAAAAACTTTATGAATTCAGAAGTTGATCCATTCCCAAGTAGAAACTGAATTTCCCAATGAAATACTTCCAGAGCAAACATCCCATTGCCCAGCAAATTCCACAAAACATCTTCAGAGGCTTTAAAAACTTTATTCCAAGGTCCTTGATGAAATAGTTGCATATAGTGGTGAAATAAGTTTAGTAGGGTGAAGGCCTGAAGAATAATCCTATTTCAGAATCCAGAACTCCTGGACATGACTCTTTCCGTGATAAAGTCTTCATTCTTCTGGGGGCAAGGGCTTATTACTCTTAATATATCTTGGAAAGTAAGTGGAGTACTGCAGCTACTGCCAAATAAACTAGTCTTCTTTCATAGTACATGCATTTGAGAAAAGAAAACCATTAAGTATTCTTTGTCAGTTTTTCTTTCAAGTGAGGGTCATTTCAGAAGCTCTTTTCAGTGTTCTCTTTACAGACAGATCTGCTCAACATCTTACACTCAACAATATACAGTCATGGGCTCCCACCCAGTAATTTCCCAATACCAGTAGTATTATTACTTCACCATCCAAGAGATTAGTGGGGCATCTATTTTTATGCCTTCCCAGTTTTTGCTTACACACATTTTTTGATGGTTTCAATCAGCTATAAAATTATAAATTTCAATTTAACTCAACAAGCTACAGTCATCAAACATGTGAAAATAATCCAGGCCTTTGGAACACCCTGTAGCTAACCATGCTATCCATGCATTAATGCAAAAAAATTACAAAAATATATCATGGACTTACTGGGAGAAATAACAGTAAAACACAACAATGACAAAAATCAGGCTTAGAGGTTTAGAATGTTAGAGTTGAAAGGGAAGTTAGATATTTGGTAGGTTAACCATCATTTTACAGCAAGAAACCAAGATTTTTTGAGATTCAATGATTATAGCAAGAGTTACATAGTTAGTTGTACGGGTCTCTTGTTTATCAATATAGTGGAATTTTGGTATATCATTCGACTTGCTATCATATTTTGGATCTTAAATATCCTCCAAAGAAATAGTTGGATCTTAAATATCCCCCATGTGTTAAAGGATTGGCTACAAGTCTGTGGTGTTGTTGGGAGGTGGTGGAACCTTTAGGAACTGGGCTTAATAGAAGGAAGTAAGGTCACTGGGAGTGGAATATTGGAGGGAATATTGGGAACCCCACCCTTTTGATGTTATGCCTCAACACAGGCCTAAAGCAATAGGATCAAGTGACCATGGACTAAAACTTGATAAACTATGAAGCAAAATAAACATTTTTTTCCCTTTAAGTTAATCTATCTTGGATATTTATTACAGCAATGAGAAGTTGACTAACATAATTGCTATAATGCATTTAACTTAAAACTATTTGAACTACTATCCACCCCACTCCCAAATTCCCAGGAATAATCTAAGGAAAAAAAATCTAATTATTTCATTAACACTATACCATAGGGTTTACTGGTGTAAATCTGTGTTCTATTTGTAGTTTCCTTATTTAAGCTTGGAGAGATCAACCTCTCCTGTATATCTACAGAGAGATTATTTTTACAAATCATCCTTAAAAAAGAGTTTTTCTTACTCTACCTCTATATTCTGCCAGTAGAATCCCAGGAAAAGTGTTATTTGATCCACTCAAGTACAGATACTATTGACTAAAAATAAGTTTGGCTTTTAAGATTATGTGAATATAAAAAGAACTAAAGTAATTTTGTGTAATATCCTACTTGTTGACTTATGATGGAGTTTTATCATGATAAGCATACCCTAAGACAGAAGTATCATAAGTTGAAAATGTATTTAGTACACTTAAATTTACTACATATCTCAAGGCTGGGAAAAGATCAAAACTAAAAGTACAATTTCTATTGAATGTATAATGTTTCACACCATTCTAAAGTCCAGATTTATAAGTCAAACCATTGTAAGTCGGAGACCACCTGAATAAATATCACTGACATATGAGTTTATTAATCACTATCAATTCCATATCACTACAGAAAATGAGATACTTCACTAAGAGTAGGTAAACATCCCTCTAGGTTTGGGTCTGAGCCCTCCTGATCATCTCTTGTTAATTCTCTATTACCTGCTGGTCTCCTTTTGTTGCCGCATGTTAGTCCAAGACTCATACTGAGCCACAGTGTTAGATCATCCTCATTCTCAATAAAGATTTCATAGGGGCCTCTATATTCTCACATTGGACTAGGTGGTAAGGATAATGTGTTAAACAAGTTAGAATCCTTACTATCAAGCCACTCATCTTCCAGTGATGAGTTTATTTTATTAGAAATCTCAACCTTTTTGATAGGTTGTAGAGAATTATTGGGTCTTACATCTGTAGGTGCTCAATGTTTGGTTATCATCAATTCCTTATTGTTGGTTCAATTATTTCTGTTCTTGTTTTGAACTGCACAGACAAGTGCAATATTGAAATATTGATTGGGTGTAGCATACAATCTCTATCATCAAATGTTTCCTTTACTAGATTATTGAGATGAATAGTGTTTTTAAAATCTTCCCAACTTTTAGTAAAAACTTGATGCTCTTAAAGCCATTTCCTCACTCAATGTAAGTCCTTCATATTATAAGTTATCTTGTTTCCTAATACTGCATGTATTCCTGACTGCCCTCCTGTTAGATTTGTTGTTCATAAATATTCTCCATAGGTACCACTGCTATTTGCATATAGTCAACATCCATCCTAATCTGTCACTCACTGAAAAAAGTATCAAATATCTCATTCAGTAATGTCTTTGAGAGGCTGTGGTTCCAGAGTAACATCAAAGTAAACTGAAGTTTTGTCTAGACACATGAAACAGAATCATAATTTTCCTTTATCTAAATCTAATTCAAATGTTATATTTGGTTTCTGGTGCCTCTCATCAATGTTATCTATACAGCATACTTAACATTAAACAGGGCAATAAGAAAAAAGTAAAATGTACCCTAGAGTGCTGCCAGTATATTTATTTCAAAATGATAACCAAAATTCTAGAGATGGCATTTTTGCAAAATAGTAGAGCAGGTACAAAGCTTATCCATCCTGCAGTTTCTATAACTAGTGAAAGCAAGCAAATTGTTTTCATTAATCATGTAAGTGAGTGCAAAGTTTGCTTATGTTGTGCACCGTTCAAAATTTTACACAAATTTATGTGCAAATTAAGTGTGGCCCTGAGGCTCCTGGCTAGTTGCCAATTTAGGCCTTGGAAGTATAGAACTTAGGCAGCTCAAAATTTATAGCTTTTTCCATGGGGATCTGTTCCATTGACTTCTGCTCTTTTTTGTGGTCTACTAGGGATTGAAATGTACATTTACAATTTTATCTCTCCACTTGGGAGAGCCCAATGAATGAAATTATAAAACAAATGTGAATTACATTATGTGAGTTTGGAGGAAATATTTTGGCTCATTTGTTCAATATCAAGACTTTCTGTTAAGCTTACTGAAAACCTTCATTTACTAATAAGTATGTAAATAGATGCAAAAGGAGTGGACAAATTTTCTCATATTTAAGGTAGTTCCTATTAAAATTTACCTTTCAAATTGGTTGACCTTGGGGACATAAAATTGAGCCTCATTTATTCAAAGATTACTTACTCAGCAAACTCTTCTAGCTGGTTTTCAAGTACCTGGAAGAATGCCTATACAAACGGTCATAATTGATTTTGTAGTCTCTGTGCCAAAGATCATGTGCCATAGCCATATAAGAGACTCTCTGACAATCAATCAAAATGCCCTGGACTCTTACTTTTCCCTTCATTCTAATGTATTAGTTAATTTCTTTGTTTCCCAGTCCATACCAGTTTGGTTGTGACAATTCAAGAGAAAGTTTTATCGCCAGGTCTTCAAGAAGCTCTGCCATTTGACAACCTGATTAAAAAAAAAAAAAAAAAAAAAGAGGCAGAACAAACAGCATCAATCTGAGGACATTTGTTGTCATATGGTCAAAATATCTATTCTCTATATAGCCAGGGTAACTGCACATTAAAGAGGTGAATTCATTGAGCATGCATTTTAAAGAGCCTAATACATGCCTGGGGCTGTGTTTTAGTCAGCTTTTTCACTGCTCTTGGCTAAAAGATATGACCAGAACAATGCAGAAGAGGAAAAGTTTATTTGAGGGCTCAGGGTTTCAGAGGTCTTAGCCCATAGGGTGGTTCCATTCCTTGGGGCTCAAGGTGATGCAGAACATCATGCTGGAAGAGTGTGGCAGAGGGAAGCAGTTCACATGTTGATCAGAAGCAGAGAGACCGAGAGAGAGAGAGAGAGATCTCCACTTGCCAGATACAAATATATACCCCAAAGCCACACCCCAATGCCTTACCTCTTCCAGACACACCCTACCAGCCTTCAATTACCATTCAATTAATCCTATCAGGTGGTTAATTCACTGATTGGGGTAAGCCGCTCACAACCCAATCATTTCCACTCTGAACCCTCTTGCATTGTCTCACATGTGAGCTTTTGGGGGACACTTCACATTCAAACCATAACAGCAAGACAATAAGGTAGTTAATGCCCTTGAAAATTTTACTTCAGTTGAGAAACCACAAATACAAGCAAGTAGAAAGAGATAGAAAATACAATGGGTATACAAACAAAAGAGAAACTGATTTGTCATGAAAGCTTAATGGATAATAATATTTGAAGTTGATCCTAAAAGACAATCAGGAGCTTTCCAAATCAATAATGAAGGAATGGATAAAACAGGACTTATTTTGAGCTGATGTAACCTAATCATATGAACCTTAACCTTAAAATACATCATGATTCAAAGAGAGATAAATGTTCCATTTGGTGTTTAAAGCAAAATGCTGCATTGTGTGGAACCCTCATACTCTGTTGGTACAGCATTATGACAGAGAACTGAGCTGCTTCTAGGAACTCAGAATAGCCTTGCTATAGTCTGAATTTGGAATGCTCCCCAAAAGCTCATGTGTTAATGGCTTAAACCCAGCTTGCTGCCATTAGGAGGTGGTGGAACTTTAAGAGGTAGGGCCTTGTGAGAGATCTTTAGATCACTAAGGACCTTGAAGGGGATCCTGGGACCTCAGACACTTTCTCTTTATGTTTTGCTTTCTGACCAAGAAGTGAGCAGTTCTGCTCTACTATGTACTCCCTCCATCGGGTGCCACCATAGGTCCAAGACAACAGAGCCAACTAATTATGAGTTGAGATCTCTAAATCTCTGAGCCAAAATAAACCCTTTTTCTTTTGTAGTTGATTATTTCAGGTATTTGCTATAGTGACAGAAAGCAGACTAACATAGGCCCCAGTCAACAACTAGCAATAAAAATTACTTTAGTCATACACCTGCAAAGAAATATATTCTACCTGAAGGAGTTTGGAAGTGGCTCTTTCCCAAATTGATTTTCTACATGAGGATGCAGCTGACCAACAATTTGACTTCACCTTAATGAGCCCCTAAGTGGAGGACCCAGTTAAAATGTGCCAGACTCTTTATTTCCAGAAATTTGATATTGTATAAATATGTGTGATATTCAGAGGCTAAGTTTATGTTAATTCATTACACACCAATCGAAAAATGAATACAGATTTTTGACGGATAAGGAAGAGTTTAAAATGTCTTGATCATGGGGTAGATAGATAAAACAACAGGAGAAAAGCAGGTAGAGAAAACAAATTAAGCATCTGAGACATGCTAGAAAGCTGAATTTATCCTGCTGGTCACAGGGAGTTGTTAGAAATAGTTCATATAAAGGATGCCAATAACAGGTTTGTGCTTCAGAAAAGTAGCGCTGGTCACAGTGACAAAGAAGAACTGGGTATGAGAGGTGACAGAAAAGGGGAATTGAGTTAAGACTGTATTGAAATAATTCTAACAGGTGGTTATGAACATTTATTGAAAGGCAGGGATAACCACGAGGAAGTGAAAGTGATGATTAGAAAGATAATTGGAAGGTAAGATCAACCTGATGACCAACATGAAAGAAAAAGAGGAATGGAGAATGATTCTAAGCTATTTGCCTCAATCATAGGAGAATAAAGGAAGTTAAATAATCAGCAGGAGAAGTTATTTTGGAATTTTGAAAATGGCACATTTTAACTCCACTGGAAATCCTACAGTATTTACAAGTGATTAGGAGAGAACTACTCATAGGCAGTTAAAAATATAGCCCTGGACTTTGGAACAAGGTGGAGGTTGGAGATTTATTTAGGGAGTCATCAATAGAGTTGAAGGCATAGGAATATATGAGATAATTCAAGAAGACTATGTACTCTGAAAATCATGATGACAGATCAGACTCTGGGGAACACAAACATTTAAGTGTTAGAATAAGAGAAGAAGGGAAGGAAACTAAGGAACTATAATAAGAGTAAAATCCAGATCAAATCATATCGTGGAAGACAGGGGAGGAGAAATTTTCAAAGAACTAAAGATTTAACATTGTCAAAAGTCAATTGGAAAGTGAGTGGGCAATAAAGAAAATTCTTTGGGTTTAACAATACTAAGTCCTTATTGATCCTAATAAGATGTTTGGCTTTAGTAAGAAAGTTCCAAAGAAATGGTGGGTAGTAAACCCTTGTTTTAAGAAAGGGAAAAGAGACAGAGCAGACTACATGAACTACAAAGATCAGGTTTGAAATAGCTGGGCAACATAAAAAGGAAATTCAGGTAAGAGGACAGATTCTTGAATTAATGAATATTCACAGAACACAAGAAACTACTTGCAAATCATATATACTTAATGAATCTTTTTAGATTGTATAAAAAACTCTTATAATCAATAATAAAAGGCAAATGTATTAGTCAGCTTTTCATTGCTGTGACCAAAATACCTGACAAGAACAACTTAAAAGAAGAAAAGTTTGTTTTTGGTTGTGTTTTCAGTGTTTCAGTTCATGGTCAACTGACTTTATTGTTCTTGGCCCAAGGTGAGGTACCACATCATGGTGCAAGAGTGTGGTGGAGGAAAACTACTCAAATCATGATGGCTAGGAAGCAGAGAGAGCAAGGGGAAGGTTCCTCAAGGAAGATGAACCCTTCTAGGACATGTCCCCACAGACCCACCTCCTCCAGCCACATCCCCCACCCGCCTAAGGTAAACACTGAGTCCATTCAAAGGAGGATGGACTGATTAGGTTAGAGATCTCAAAACATAATCATTTCACCTTTGAATATTTCTGCATGAACACAGAAGCTTGTTGGATACCTCATATCCAATCATAGCAGCAAATAACCCAATTGAAACTAGGCAAAGAATCTGAATAGACAGTTCTCCAAATAAGATGCATGAATGTCCAATAAGCAAACAAAAAAAAAAATGGTTACACCATTAGTCATCAGTGAAATGCAAATCAAACCACACTGAGATATGACATTGTGTGCAGCAGGATGACTAGAAACAAGAAAGGCAGATAACAAATATTCACAATGATGTAGAAAAGTTGAATTTTCATTTACTCCTAGTAGATATAAAATGGTTCAGTCAATTTGGAAAATAGTCTGGCAATTCCTTAAATGACAATGCACAGAATTACCAAATGACTCAGGAGTTTCATTACCAGGTGTACATTCAAGAAAATCAAAACTTATGCCTACAAAATTATGTACTGAGTGTTTATAGCAGCAACTCAAAACAGTCAAAAGTAGAAACAAACCAAATATCCATCAATGGACAAATGAATTTTAAAAATAAAATATGTTCATACAGTGCAATTTTATTTGGACACAAATAGGAATGAAGTTCTGATACGTGGAAAAACATGAATGAATCTTGAAAACATTAGTGAAAGAAGTCACACAAAAAAGAGACCACATACTATAGATTCCCTTCATAAGAAAATTCAGAATAGGGCAACCAATAGACACAAAAAGTAGATTTGTGTGGCTTAGAGTTGGGGGTTGGGAAGAGCATCAAAGGATGGGGAAATAACTGCTACATGGTACAGATTTCTTTTAGAAAATGTTCTAAAGTTGACTCTAGTAACAATTGCACATATACATACATATATTAAAAACCACAACATTGTATACATTATATGGGTGAATTGTTTGGTATATGAAGTATAGCTCAGTAAAGCTCTGTTTTAAAACAGAAAGTTGAAAGAAACTCAACATAGACAGAGTCAAAAGAAATAGATATTTTAGCTTGTGAGAGATTCTAGTATGTTTGTACTCTGAGAGGAAGGAGTTGGTAGCTATTCATGGTGATTGATGGTCATGATGATAACTCTGAATCATCAGAAAAGGTCAAATTCTGTTCAAAATGTAATATCTTTTACAAAGAGTTCCAGCAAAAATATCTACATGAAATTGACTTCTTTGAACACTGAACTGGTTTTCTTTGATTGGAAAATTAAATTTTGAGGATCATGCATTCCCTCAACGACAGTCACAAATGAGGTGTTACTCTAACTAGAGAAATAATGGTTACTAAAAAAGAGTGTATTTTTACAAAATTATTTTTATTTCTAAAGTTTTGAGGAAATTTTCTGGGCTATGGGGGGAAAAAAAGGAAAAAAGTCAAATCTCATGATTCCCATACAACTGTTAATAAGATCTGAATTAACCTTTAGCTATCTGGCTTAAAAGTCATAATGGCTATATAGTTAGACTAAAATCTAACCTCCCTGATAGAATAAGAATGGACAGCCCAGCATACTCAGTTATCCAGCTGATAAACTTTAATCAACATAACTTCTGGTACTCCTGTGTTTCAACCAAAATATTTTTTGTCACCCTTTTGTTTCTCTTTTGAAATTGTGTTCAGCATTATTATTGCTTTTATTTATTTTTTACAAAGTACTTCATTACTCTTCAGTGCCTGCTGTTGTAGCATATTGCTTAGCTATTAAAACCAGATTGTTAAACTTGTTAAACACTTGCTGGCAAAATCCCACAGGATCTGTGTGGATTTATTTGTTTTAAAATTTATTAAAATTCTCTGGATACAGATTAACTTTGCTTGCTCAATATTTTTTATTGTTTCACCTGCTATTGAGTAGAAACTACAACTGGGAAGGCTTTTGGTTTGATTTGTTTAAGTTACCAAGTTCTATCAAAATTGTTTGAAAGCACCTAAACATTTTTTTTTTTAAACTGGAATGATCCGATTTCAAATAACCCACCCTCAGGAGGGGGTTTCTCACACAAGGTATCCAGATGTCTTGGGTAACAAGCAAATATTCAGCATCTTTAAGCAAGGGCGAGAGCACTTTGGAACTTGGCAGGAGCTCAGCCCATTAAGTGAAGCGACTCTTTACTCTTCTGTTGATGACCAAGGAAAACGGTCTTCTGGATTCTGAGTGTGAGAAAAGGCAACTGAGCCTTCTATTTGATGAAATAAGCCAGGCAAAACAACTTGCCTAGTTCTGCAAAGGCGAGCCAGATCAGAGCATCCTGTGAAAGGAAGTCTGAGAGGGACAAGGATTCATTTCTGGGAAGAGCATCATTAGAGAAAACTGCATAATAAATAAGAGCTGTTTTCTCTTGATTTGGATTTGAGCTTCATGTAGAGATCAAGTAGTTTCACAAAAAAAGAAAGAGGGGGATCTGGTTTAAATAAAAGTGATGCATTTCAATTTTGCACCCACTCAAGCAGAGGCTTCCTAGTGAAGAAAGAAGTTCTTTGAACTCTTTCTGTTATTTCCTCATGCAAAGTATGAAAGTGAGCCTGTTTGGATATTCCTCTAAGCTTTACCATGTATATTATTTTGTCTATTCTGAGACTAGAAACTCCAGTAAGCTCCTCCTGTGTCACCTGAATAAGGAAATAAAAGAAGACTGAATTCTAGAATTTTATCATTCAAAGACATAGATTCATTGGTCTGATCTATATGCTATCAATATTTATATGAGAATAGAGAAGATATGATCTTGGCCCTCCAAAAACCTTAGTTTGAATTCATCTTCCTTCATTTAATAGCAGAGTGACCATTAGCCTCTTGAAGCCTCAACTACTCCATCTATAAATCAGGGATAATAATACTATCTGACAGTGCTCAACAACCAACTGAGATAGATATGAATACTCTTTGTAGTCATAAAACATAAAATACTTATGTTAATTTTAAAATGTCTTTGGACAACTTTCGTCCAAATTGACAAAGCCAGGATTTGAATGTAGGGTTATATTCCTCCAAAGTGTGATCTTTTCCCAAAACCTAAAATTGTCTTGGTAGTTAATCAACTATCAAAGAACATTACCAACACACAAATATCTTTTTTTCCTTTGAGAGATTCCAAATGGAATAAGATACTCAGTTTTCAAAGAGGTAATAGTTTATAAAAGACAGACATAGGTATACATATCTAACCCCACAAGTTAAAAAGTTACCTGTTTAAAGGATATTCATTCAACTAATTGATTATTTCCTACTAAATATCTACAATGTGACAGGTATTGTGCTAGACCCTGGGGAAAAAATGGGGGGCAAAAATAGATAGATTCCCTGCCCCTTTTTGAGCTTATAGTCTAGAGGAAGAAGACAAATGTTGATAAAATAAATGCAGCATCACAACATTTCTAAGGGCTACAAAGTAAAGATAGTTGTAAAGTAGAGGATGATTCAGAGAAGAAAGACTACCTCTAATGGAGGGAACTGAGCAATATTTCATAGAAAAGCACTCATCAGAGCTCAGCTTATGAAGACAGGTAAGATTTGGGTGTATGGCACAGAAGGGAAAGTTGTCTCCAATAGAAGATTCAGGATGAACTAAAGAACAAAGTTAGTTAAGGAATAACTATTCGAAAGTGTTTGGAAGGATTGAAAGTAAATTCGTTTGCCTAAGATGACTTGAAAATTAAAAATTGATAAGTATGTTGGAGTGGGAGGGTGAGGGTTTGGAATGCTGGATTAAAGAGTTCTGTGTCTGTAAAGAATCTCTGGAACTTTATGAACAGTGTGGCCATGATCAGGTGTGTATGCCTAACAAAATCATCTGCCAATACTACAGAGGATGAATTATGGGCCAGGAGGAGGTTAGAAAGGAGATATCATTTAATAAGCTACTTCCACAATACTTCAAGATACTACAGAAACAAGACACAAAAAGTCTAAACCAGGCAGTTAGTACTGAGAATAGAAAGGAGGGAAAATGACAAGGCTACCGATGTTCAAACATTGAACTATCTTGGTTGTGGAAGATAAGGACAATTAAAAAGTTAATAAGCATGCAGAAAAGAAAAAAATCAGTGGAAAATTGTCATAACCCATTTGTTTTCCTCAATGAAACCTTTATGCTAGCATTGAATATATTCTAACTTCATACATTTGGACTTCAATTTATTTATCTATGAAACAAGGTGAAGAATATTAACCACTTAGATAGAAAAGTAATAATAAATGATTTATTTTAAAGAAATGAATCAATGCAGTGAAGTCCTTTGTGGAAAGTGGATGACCTAGATTCACCTATCCAAGTATAGAATGTGAGGGTTAGGTAGAATCTTAGTGATCATAGTGAGCAGTGGGTTTCCCAAGTTAGAGGAAGCTGGAGTCCAGAGAGTTTAAAGGACTCAAGTGAGGCCAAATAACTAATAAGACACATAGTCCAGATGTCCTGCTTTCCAGGCCAGAGCTTTTCCACCACTTTATGGAGGCTTTTATTTTTCACACTGATGTTTATTTAGGAAAGTGATACTCTCATTGCAGCTGGGCTTGCCTAACCCATAATGGCCTTCCATGGTTTAATAGCATGTACTGAAGGAGAAGGCCCTTCTCGCTCTGGATGAGAACAGCTGGGTGTAGGCAATCAGAGCCAGGACTCTAAACAGATCTTCCACTGGGTCCATCCTAAGATTTTTTATCCCATGTGTGAGAAAATTAAATAACTGACAGGAAGAGATTACAGAGAATGGAGAAGAAACTCAGGAAAAACTTCATTCCAAGAAGAAAAAAAAAAAGAGGCCAAGGTGCACTCACATGGATCAAATTACATAAGACAGGTATGGGAAAAAGAAGGTGGCCCATGGCTTTCTCATTGTTGTCTTCCATCCATTTGAGTAGCTGAGTGAAGGGTCAGTTATCTAAGAATAAATAAAACTTAGAAATTTTCTCTGCCATCTCTGTGGAACGCTCAGAATGTGAAGGGAAAGTGACAGGGATGTCAGCAGTGCTGGGAAGTCAGCGGCCTCCAGGTCAGTGGGCTGCCACAGTGGTAGTGTTGGTATGTATTGTGTTGGCCATAAGGTCAACTCCTGATTGCAAACAGCTACTCTGATTTCAGAACACTGACATGGTCAATGCAGATGGCAGCAGCATCAACATCAGCAAATATGGTTTTCTTTGCATTTGGTAGCTTAGTTGTCACCTTTACTTTGGCACCATGCTGGGGAAGAAATAGGTAACAAATGATACATTTTTGAGAGAATCATCTGTGAGACCCTCTGCATTACTAGTCTAGAAATTGAGGGTGATGGATTTCCTACACAGCAAAGTGGAAGTGAGCTGGTAACCTCTTTTGTTATCTAATATCTCTTCCAAAAAGAAAAAACAAATTTAAATCTATTGTTAACAAAATTATCTGTTCATGCTTTTTTTACCAACAATTTTTTTCTTTTTTAAAGATTTTTTTTTTGGTACCAGGAATTGAAATCAGGGATGCTTAACCTCTGAGCCATATCCCTAGCCCTTAAAGATCATTTTTACTGGTACATTTTATAATTGTACATGATAGTGAACCTCATTGTTACATTTGTATATACAGATAACATAATTTGGTCAATTTCATTCCCCAATACTTCCCTTTCCCTCCCCTCCTTCTATCTCTTCTTCTCTTTCCTCTATTCTACTATTCTTCCTTCTATTTTCATGTTTATGTTTTTGAAATATCTCAGTATCTGGAACAATGGAGATTTTTCTATTGGTGGGTTTATATCATAACAAAGTAATCACAGTTTCTACAGAAGTAGATCTCTGAAGAGCTAACTTTTTGTTTCATAAAATTTCCTGTTAAGTGCTGTGGGAAAAGTTAGAAAGGATTATTTGGATTGACTAGTTTTCTTTTGCTACATCTTGAGCAGTTCTTTTTCCATGTATTGACCAGTAGAAAGGGTACCAGACCAAGAGTTAAAGACTTGAGTGTTAGGCTTATTGTGAATATGACCTTAGGGAATTTGTTTATTTTTTCTGTTTAATAGTTGTATCTTTAAAAATAGAGACTCAGTTCTACTTTAACTCATCTTTCTGGAATTCTGACTACATTCTATTCAGTAAGATAGTATTTGTTTTAAATTCATCTAATATCAGGGAATCTACTTTTCCATACACATATGGGATTATTTCATAGTCTTTCCAGTAGTATATTTCCAAACTGTGTTCATCACAATACTAATACTCATGAGATAGTCCTAAAATCAGTTTAGCAAAATGCTGGATTATACAAAGCTAAATAAGTCTCAGTAATGAAGAATCTCTCATAACCTTTAAGATACCAGTATACTTTGCCAGTACCTAAGAGGGGAATTTTTTTTTCTTTCTTTTTTTTTTTTTTTTTTGGTACTGGGGGTTGAACTCAGGGTTACTCAACCACTGAGCCACATCCCCAGCCCTGTTTTTTATTTTATTTAAAGACAAAGTCTCACTGAGTTGCTTAGTGCCTTGCCTTTGCTGAGGCTGGTTTTGAACTGCAGTTCTCCTGTCTCAGCCTCCCAAAGTGCTGAGATTACAGGTGTGCACCCCTGTGCCTGGCTTAGGAGGATTTATTCTATAGAATTTTTCATCTACTCAAGTGTTCCTCCAAATAGACATTTGAGTAAATATTTTTATATTATTATTTGGATTTTTAAAAACATGCTAATGCATGCTTCACTTAAATTATTTTCTTTCAAATAAAAATGAAATCAGCATTTATTAGCCTGAGTCATGCCTACTGATGAACATATTTGAATGATAAGAATTCTCATTCCTTTACTTATAATGGTCTTCTGAAATATACTGAGATTTTAAAACTGTAATTACTTTTTCAAGGGTTGACTCAAGAATTTGTGGGGCACATTGAGAAGGGAAGTGGCTTCTCTATCAGTTATGGCAAAACTTGGCTAGAGGCTTAAAATAAGACAATAAACAGATAAATTACTCTTTCCACATTCCTCAGTTTTGAATATTTGAACCTTAGGCTTCTTAAAAACTGTGTTGAATCCTTAGCGTCCATCAATGTTTACTCAACTCTTATCAAGTGCACATTATATATTTACCATAGATACAGAGTGGATATTTTAATAGTATCCAAGAAAATACATATTATCCACAGATACAGAGTGGATATCCTAATAGTACCCAAGAAAAACAGATATCATGGCAGTGAGCCTTGGGAGCATCCATTTATACAACATGAGCTTGGCCTCTGAGACATAGTTGATTGATCAAGGTTATGGGTCCATGATCCAAGTTGAACCAATGGGAATCTTTTCTTTAAAAATTTTGAATTACAGTGATAAGATTCAGGATTCAGTTTTTGTTTGCTTCTTAATTTGCTGTCATCCAGGCAGAGTAAGCAGGTCTGTTTACCACCAAATGTACTGGCAAGCTAAGGAAATCTCTACAAAGCATAGGAAGGAAGAAGCTGAAATTCCAGAGAGGAAGAACTAAGAAGTGGAGAGAGGCCCTAGTATTCCAGTTCATGATTCTCACTTCTGGATCTCATTGCCTTTTGTTCCCATATGAGTATTGCAAAACATCTTTATAATCTATGATTCCCTTCACCTCAAAAAAATAAAATAAAAAGAAAGAAAGAAAGTAATGAAAAGAAGAAAAAAAATCTTGAGTTTATTTCTGCTTTTCTCAACAAGAAGTCAAAAAGTCATAGACAAACAGAGAGAAAGATATTATTTCAAATGCTGGAAGCATTGTTGGCAAAACACAAGGGCAAAGTGTAATACAGTGGGAAATGCATAGCCTTGGATGATAGACACATTTTGGTTTGAATTTTGGCTCTTCATTTGCAATAGCCTACTACTAAGAAGTGGTGATATTACCCTTTCTGAGCTTCAATTTCCTTATATGTAAAAATGAGAATAATAAAAGCAGCTACCCCAGAGGATCTGCATAAAGATTCAATGAAATAGTGCACAAAATGCTGAAAACCCCATGGCAAATAATGAAAATTCAATATATCTTATGCTACTATTGTTTATTGTCTCTTGGAAATAATTTTATCCAGCTCATTTATCTTCCTTATTGTCAAAGTTCATTAATTGTTATAATGAACTTGTTTGTGTTTGTTTCATTGTGTTTTGCTTTTGAGGTTGGTGACACTGAAAACTGCTCAGGCTGGGGTTCTGCAGGGACTCTTAGAAGCCAAAAGGTAGAGACAGACACCTGTGGATATGAATACAGAGAGCACATGAGTGGGAAACGAATTAACAAGAGAGGGAAATCATCAAGATCAGACATGAAAAGATGTCCAGGTGTGTTTAATTATCCCTAAAGTCACTGCAGTGTCATTCTGGGTTAGGAGCAAATTCTATAGATGTGGACTAAGGAGTCAAATCATGGCTTTCACTCCAGCCTCCAGCTAACTAAGTTCTGTCTTTATGATCATTGCATAACCTTCAGAAGGGCAAAATGCCTATGGATTATGCTAGAATAAAACCAGCCTGATGGGAATAGAGCTGGCAGCCTCCCTGCAGACAAGATTCCCAGAGCTTATGAAGACAGCAAGAAAAACCTAAGGTTCCATTCTAGTTGCTCACTGGTCTGAGGTGGAGCAGGTCATGCCCTCAGATTCTCCACCTTCCACACTCCTACAGTAAGTAATTACCTTTATGATACAAAGGGAATTATAGAGAGGAAAGTGTTCTTATTTCTTCAGGAAAAAAAGTACTTACATGAACCTGCTTGGAGGAGGTGCTTAAGTTGCAGAAAATTCTCTAGATTAAAATAACCTGAGGAGGAGGAAAGGAAAACCAGTGGAGGCTACAAACTGAATAAATGCCTGGCAGGTTGTTTCAGATGAGCAGAAGGGAGGCCTATGGACTGTGCTTCTACTTCTCTTAGAGATGGCAGTCAATGAAGACTGGTGTCTAGCACATTCTTTAATTGAATTCTGCTGTGTTTCTGGATTGGCACAGAAAAATTTCTACTGGTTTTCAAGGTCCTTCTTTTCTTTCCAGAAACTTTTTTTAGAGATGACAAAGGTTATCCCTGACTCAGTATTATTTCCTGTCAAGAAACAAGTCCCAACTCTTGATTTAAAGCCTACATTATTTTTGATAACATATTTTAATGCATCCTCACATCTTGTGTAGCTCATTCTCTAAATTTATACACCAATACCAGGAGATTTCCTCTCCAAAACTTTACCTACAGTTTCTTTACCTACAGTTTCTTTTACAGGTTAATTAAATATGTTAGGTTTTAATTTTTTTCATTTCCCAAGAACATTTAAAGATGCTAGTGAAGACTGCTTAATAATTCAGTTTCAGCTCTTTCCAATTTATTTCTGTGCTCTGCTTTTTAGAGCCAAATGGAATTTACTAGGATCCCTAAGCTGTGTAGCTGCTTTAATAATGACATAGGATTTGTTCAGAAGATTTGAGGGAAGAGCAAAACATAATATTAAAGTAATGGAATAAAGGAAATTCTCCTCTCTCTGAAGCTGTTTTGAATGGTAACCCTATGTTTCTCAATGGGTGGGGGAAAAAAACTATCATATATAAAAGTGAGCTTTGGAAATACTAATATAATGAATGATTAATAAGTGACTTTATTGATGAAGTTAATAAACTTGGAAATGAGTTCAAGAAGACAAGCAAAAGAAATGTGTTCTAAAGAATTTGGGCTCCTAAAGATTTCTTAGGAAACTTGGAATGTAACTACTATTTGACCCAATTATTCCACTCCCTAGTTTATACTCAAAGAATTTAAAATCAGTATACTACAGCAACGTAGCCACATCAATGTTCATAGCAGCTCAACTCACAACAGCCAATCTATGGAACCAACCCAGGTACCCTACAACAGATAAAATGGTTAAAGAAAATGTAGCATATATACACAATGGAATATTACTCAGCCATAAAGAAAAATGAAATTACAGCATTTGCTGGTAAATGGATGGAACTGGAGACTATCATGCTAAGTGAAATAAGCCAGTCCCAAAAAACCAAAGGCCAGATATTCTCTCTGATAAGTGGATGCTGACCCACAACAAGGGAGGGCAGAGAGGGCAAGAATAGAAGTTCATTCAATTAGACAAAGGGAATGAAGGGAAGGGTGGAGGATGGGAATAGGAAAGACAGTGGAATGAATTGGACATAACTTTCATATCCTTAATTATGAATACACAACTTGTATAACTCCACATCATGTACAACCACAAAAATGGAATCCTAATTAGAATAAGTTATATTCCTTGTACCTATAATATGTCAAAATACGCTCTACTGTCATGTATATCTAAAAAGAACAAATTTGAATTAAAAAAAAAAAGAATTTGGGCTCCTGAAGAGGATTAGTTTGAGAAGGGCAGTGGCATGCAGGCAGGCTTCCACTGCCTCTCTTGGCATAACAATGGGCCTTGGGCCTGGAGCACTTCCTTACTGAGAGACAGAGTCCTCAAAGACTGAGCTAGGCCTGTCCCCTCATGGGAATATCTTTCTCTGCTTCAGATTCAACATGTGCTCCTTTGCTCTGCATAAGTGTGTGTATTATATGTCCTCTGGCCCTACTCCTTATCTGCCTCCTGCAGGGAGGGGTGGGAACCTTCAGCAGCCGCTGAAGAGACATGTGTGCAGCTCAATTTCCCTGTGTTGGCTGCCTGGAGGGATCCACTGGCCATGCAGAACAGATGCGTACTCACAAGGCTGCTTTTGCTCTGTTGTTCCTTCCAGAGCTTGACTGAGCTGTGTTTTTCTTGGTGACTCCAATACCAGGATGCAGTGAGCAGAAGTGCCCAGACTTCTACTACAGATAATAGCTGACAGACGCCTTTACTTGACAGAGAGAAAAGGTTTGAGATGTAGAGGCGCCACTGTGGGAAATGTATTACAAACAACAATAAAGGCTAAGGCCGCTTAATTTCACTTCCTTGTAGAACATTCTCCAGCAACTGTCTCTTTTCACTTATACAATAATATTTCCCATTATACTCTCTTGGAATGGTAGAATGCAGGGCTCTGATCTGCTATCTAAATAAAACCAAATGAATGGATTAAATAAAAGAACCACAACATAGTAATCTGCATAATTAGATAATGAAAAAGCCACTGGAGAAGACCATTCCAACAGGGACAGAATGAAGAACTATGAATTAGAACACTAGAAAAGTATTGGTTTTCTTTCTTTCTTTCTTTTTTTAAATAAACCTAACCAAAGATTATAAGTGTTGCAATTTTCTGGAATGTATCATTCATTCATTCCACAGACTCACCAACTCCCAGATGGCAAGCATTGTGGTAAGTGCTAGAGATATAAAATACCAGACATATGCCCTCATTTCAAAGATTTAATGATTTTAGGTGGGCAATTTATATATAAGCAATTTAATACAATAACTATATGCAAGGATGGATATTAGTAGTAATAGTATGGAAAACTGCAGTGGAAATTCAAATAGAGTTGCTACCAGTTCAGCCCAGAGGTATCAGCACCATTTCATGGAATAGATGGATAGAATTTGGGAGATAAGTAAACAGGAAGGGTGACTTTATGGTGAGGGAGGAGCTTAAAAGAAAGCAAACTGATGGATGAGTCCAATATGATATGGGGAAGATGTGGCTGAAGCAAGGAGTAGATAAAGACATGAATGGAGGATGGTACAGTGGAGTGGCTAGCATATGGGAAAGCCAGATTGTGAGAATATTTTTCTGCTGTCTTCCCAATATTAAAACCAATGGATCCCACATCCTAGGCATTAAGGATCTACTGTCTGCTTTTTACTTGTATACTTTTCATAGCAGAGAAACATGAGGAAAATGGGGCTTAAAGGGTTAGCTCATATAGTGCAGAGAATGAACTAAAGAAAGGGTAGAAAGTGGTAGAGAAAGAACATTTCACCTACATGAGAAATAATTTGAGCTTGACCTAAGATTGTGGCAGGACAGATACATAAAAGAGGAAGATTCAAGGTGTATTAATCAGGTACAATTTATAGAAACTGGTTACTAATTAGATTAGAATGTTGGGGATGGAAAAAATTTCATAAACATCCCCCAAATTCTTATTGAAGCAACGAGATAGAGTCATTCATTGCTCTGGCATACACAGGGGAGGGAATTTGTTAGAGGACCCAGTAAGTTTGGTTCTGAATGTGTTGAACTGGTGGTTCCTCTAAGGCAGTCAGGATGACCTATATTCTAAGCAAATGGAAACATGGACTTAGGCTTAAGAAAGCGTAGGCTTAAGAAAGCCAAGGGGATAGATATATTGTTTTGATGGCCATTGGAATATCAGGGAAATTGAAGTCATGAATGTGGATAAGATCACCTAGCAAGATCATGGAAAGAATTGGAAAAACGTGTTCTGCAGCCCAGGGAAGTCAGGAAAAGAGAAGGAGGATCAGTCAAAATGATAAAAGAACCAGAAAAGAGCTAAAGGAGAAATAATTTCAAGGTTGAGGGTGTGATAAACAGTACCAAATTGTTCAAAGAAGTCATATAAAGATGGGAAGTTTTTTTTGACCTTGGTAATTACCGATGATCTCAGTTAATTGAGCAGCATTGCAGTGATGGAAAAGAAGCCAGATGGTGGTGTGTTGAAGAGTGAAGGGCAAGTGAAGAAAACAAGAATCCATGATTTGGAAATTATTGGAAGGAGTATTTTTAAAAGGAACAATAGACATATCTATAGACTTAGGAGAAGGCTTAGAAAAGAAGCACATTGAAGATTGAGCAGAGAGCACCAATAACTGAGGGAGCAGAGTCCCTTCTGCCCATGCTCATGCTTGAAAAGTATATGTCCTAGCCTAACACACAGCCATGTGGGGAACTGAAGAGTAGTCAATTAAAAATGAAATTGTAGCAAGATCTACCTGGGTGGAGACAGTATATTTTGTTTTTGAAATCAAAACAAAAATAATTGCGAACTTATGAACCATTTGTAGTTCTTTTTTTTCTCTCCATAAACTATTCAAATTAACGGGAAAAATAAAGTTTCTAAATAAAGTCTTCCCCTAGGATTGCATTTTTGACTTGCCAAGCCAAACGAACCAAATCTTTTGTTTCTCTAGAAATCTTGCTTCCCAAGAAAAATACACCTGCAAGTATCAAGGGCCAGGTTGTCCCCACCCTTGGCCAATTTTTTTCCTTTTGCCCCTAAAGCAACATTAGAGGGCACTTCTACATTGTGCTAAATTATCCTTTAGCCAAAAAGGTTAAGCAAGTGTAAGTTAAAGCAATCAAATCACTCTCTTTACTTCAGAGGTAAAGTAATTGCCCCCTCATTTGCTCCTGCAGATGCTCAGGCTGTAAAGTGATTCCTTCAGTGTATTCCAGAGTATATATAGTCTGAGGATTCTTGACAGTTTTGGCACAGTAGCATGCAAGCTACCATGTGTTAGTGCTTGTGATAATAGCTATTGTCTGTACCATCTAATTATCTTGTCTGGCATTCCACAATCAGTCATTCTTCCATGGTTTGATGAGAAGCAAACTCTTCATATTTTATGTGCATCATGGAGACACTGATTCCCTAAGTGCAAAATCCAGACACTTTATGTGAAGTTCTGGCATGTAGGCAGCCTTTGTAAAATTCCAAACTATGGAAACTTTACCCAGTGTATTTTATTTTGGAAGTTTGGGGTTTTCAAAAACTAGGGCTAAAGGGGGGTAATTCTTGACATTGTTCTGGTTTCCTGTGCACCTAAATGTGGTTAGTTGGCGGTTAGTTCCTCCACTTATTAAAGGAAAACAAAGGCAGTTAACAATTTTCGAATGTTGATTCTCAGGCTAGGCACCATGAGAAGTGCAACATATGCCTTGTTTCTTTACTTCTCACAATAATTCTGAGAGATATGTATAAGCTCTCCCTGTTGGGTACATCTAGAAACAGATTTAGAAGTTAAGTAGTCTGTTCCAGTTATAACAACTAGTGAATTTTAAAGCTGAGAAATGGTTCCATGTCTGCTTCACAATTCCCAATACCCTCTTCTGGTATCATCTGAAAGTACTTCTTTGTGTACATATAAAAAAAATAAACACCAAAATACTGGATCTACCTGGTATTCCGAGTAGTACAAAGAAAGAACCATGGATGGGTCCTACTCACTGCACAGAGGACAAATGCCTCATAGGAGTTACTTGGAGTCTCATCAACACAAATTATAAATTTCCATTTCTTTTCAGCCAGCTTCAGCTCCAACATGGAGTCCACCATCACTGGCTCTGCTATATGCCATATCCATGGACTCTTCTTTGCTTCCATCGAACTCCTCCCTTCTGAATCCACTTCATCTTCTCCCCTTTCTCTATGAAGTCAGTTATAGTGTGCAAACTCTCAATGAACTTTTTCTTCTCTGGTCTCCAGTTTCACTTGGATACTTTATTAAACTTATACTTCTATATATTTTTGCCCAGCTTCTTTCTATTTGCCTTTTCTCTCTTCTGTTTTTACTCTAACATTGTCCAATACTTGACATTGAATTGAGTCCTACAGCAAGGAAGAAAGTGCTCAATAATACTTTTGGATAAGTAGAAGTCCACTTGATTTTTGCTGAAGAGCTTAGGATGGGGGAAGAGGGAGAGAGAAACTATGCAACAAAAATTTTAAATGCTTGATTCGTAAAGTCAAGGTAAGCACCCCCCCCCCATAAGCCTGTTGTTTAATGTGGATATGAAGACACATTTTTAAATAATATTTCACTTCTCCCAACCACAGGAAACTATGGAGGCTCCCCTGCTCCCCTGGCTTGTATGGAAAGCCCAACAGCAGCAAAGACACCAATAACTGTAAGTGATGCAGTGATAGGCCACCATCCCAGACAAGGGTGTGCTATTATCATCTGTTGCCATTTAGCTCTCATTTTCATCCTGTTCTGTATTCTCTCACGTCACAGGCACTGGAAGTTTTCTAAATAAATTTCCCAACACTTCTTTGCCCACAGATTTTTGTTACCAGCTAGCACTAACAAGCCTTTGGGCAGATGTGGGGGTAGCCCTGAACCAGTGGCAGTCCCCTGCCATCTCCTGCTCTCCGGTACAGCAGCACTTTCTGGAGGTTTCACACTACAGGGGAAAGAAAAGGCATTCTTTCTCTTTAAGTTTCCTAAACTTCTTTCCCTTGATTGGGTCCCTTTTTGGTCTGAAACACTTAGAATGGCTTCTGTCTTCTTGATTTATTCAGAAAAGAGCTTGAACTAGGACCAGAATCCAAACTCCAACTCCACAGAGAAAAGTGAGAGAACAGGAAACGGTGATGACTAAGTGTCTGGTTTTGCTAATAAGTCAAAGTCTTCTCTCCTTGCTGTCTTCATGCTGTGCCTTTATCTCTGTAATACCAAGACTCCAATTTGGAATGGACTATACCTGCTTCCCTGAGCTCACTCTCTTTAGCATCTTCTATCACAGCTTTTGACATGTGCCCTTTACTCCTTACCAGCTAGACCAGAACAGTCACTGGGAGTGGTCCCTGCTTCCATCGGACATGGATTTGAGCTAAGTTACCACTTAGTGACTTGATGATCTGAATCTGACCCAGTTGGGTTCATCACCTCTGTATTAGATGGTTGGAAAGATTGCACGGGGCTTGACAATGAGAACAACCAAAAACCCACCCTCAATCATTATTATTCTGCCCCAGCCTCTAATTCTTCTAGAAATTGGGCCAAGGGTGGACATCACTCCTGTGAATCTTACGGAGAATAATGCCTCCTGCAAATATTCTTAGCAAAACAAGAAAGGAATGACCTCTGCTCTGGAAGTGGAGTGACCTATGACTTCTAGCCTTTCTGTGGAATCTGAGTTGAGGTCAAACCTGGGATTTACAAGAAAGGTCAAAGCCCTGAAAGAGGCCCATGTTTTCCTACTCAAGCTTTTTCTCCCCACCCTTTCAGATTTTCCACTTAAGCCCCAGGGAAAATACTGCAGAGATTTACTTCCTGTAGCCACCTAAAACTTGGAGAATCAAGAAGAGAGTTCCTTCACTCTAGTGATCCAAAATTTCTGTGGAGGAGAAAAGTGGATTTTTCCTTTGGAAAATATTGGGAAAGCTAATTGATAGAATGTTGGAACAAAAATCAGGAGTGTTATATTCATCTGCAGCTCTGAAAATAAAATCCTCCCTCCTGGTGGGGATAAGTTTGTGGTAGTGCCTGGCATATGACTGGTATTAAAAGCTGAGTGAATCAGTCAATGAAATACCAACAGGCTAAAGGGTAAAGGAGGCCACACTGTACCTTGATCTTTCTAGAAACAAAAACTATAGAAAATGTAAAGAATTGATTTAATTCTTTTGTAGAAGTCTCTATTGCTTAAAATAGTAGCTGTCAATTGTTATACTGTGTAGACTTAATTGTGAAGAATGCAAATTACTGAATAGCCTTAACCACTTCCACAGAGATCCCAAATATAGCTCTGCATATTGATGAATAAGTTTTTGGCCATAAGTCCCTATTTGGACAAGTTGTACTAGATCATAAGTGCATTTTTATATCTCACAACTCATTTTCATGAAATAGCTTTGGGAATGGGGGTGAGAAGGAGGTTTAGAGCTAGAACTGCTAACATATAGGACCTACTCGCAGGGATGCTGTTCTGGATAAAAGACTAGGCAAGACCTATTGGACCCTTTGGATACCAACTCTGCCTTGCCAGCAGGGGTAGCTGCAGAGCTGCTAAAAAATGACCTGCTAGCAGAGAGGCTCCTTCAGCCCTGGTGGGAGCCTCAAGACCTCATCCAGTACATTTTCTTGTTTATTTCTGGCCACTCCACCTAAAGTATTTTATCTTCCAACCATGATGAGCCACTTGCCATTACTTTACCACACCCAATTTGCTTTTGTTCACACTTTTCTCTCCCTGCCAGGAATGTTATCTCCATTCTATTCATCAAAGCACAGATTAAGCATGACCTTTTATGACCACCACCCTGGAAACCCTAGATAGAACAAATCTTCTAGAAAATGTCTTTTCTACCTACCTACATATCTATATAGTTCAATTTTTTAAATCTCTCTTCTCTGCATGTGGAATGTTAGGTTTCTGATAGCAAATTTATGTGATATTTGTCCTGTTGTGTAGATACTTCTTTGGACAGGGAAACGGATACCATGAAGAACTCATGTTAGGTTGGCTCAAAAAGTCCATATTCCAAAAGATACTATGACAGTTATCTTTAGATACTGACAAATTTTATTATAAGTATCCATCCAATAAGCCAGAAACACATTTCTCACTGGACTCCAGAAACAAGCATATTAGTAAGTGTTGAGTTGGCTGATTTCTATGGGGCAGCTTCTCACTTTAAGAGGCTGTATTGTTCCCATGATAGGAAAGGCAGGGAAATTGGACAGTTAGCACTATTAAAAACATGCAGAGAAGAGGTATTTAAGGAGACATTCAGCATACCTTGGAGGAACTGTCTAATGCTTGCATGTCTGAAGCTGGTAAGAGTGGTCATCCCAGGAAAAGGAGGCCTGATCCCCTATTCTGAGTCATCAGTCCAAAAATAGAGCTAATTTTGCTGTAGGCTAATCATAAGGATGTTGAAGGAATTATTCCCCACTGACTTCTTTTATAACCAGGTAGTTTTAGCAGGAGAGAGGAGAGAGAGAGAGAAGAACATTTCAAGAGTCAAAATTCTTATAACAAGGAAGAATTTCCACATCAAAACTTAAATTTGTAGATCTGTTTTATGCCAAGTGTGAAAAGGCATGAAATAGCTAGGCATGAACTATTCCCCAAAGACTTGTCTTTTACTCGAAAGAACTTTGTAAATGTTAATAGGTACTAGAAAAGCTGGAAGCAGATTTGCTCTGGGCCCAGAGACATAAAATAATCATCACTTTGTTTGTCTGATTCTAAATGGGCTTAGTATTGATTTGCATTATAAGAATTCCAAATTCCCACTAGTCTATGGGAAAGCCATCCAAACCCACTACTTTTCATTCCTGGTAGTTTCCTGCACATGAAACTTCCTTTGCAATTCTGCACCAAGTGTGGAGAATAAAACACATGAGAAGAAGTCTGACCAAATATTGCATCTTCTCCCCTTCCTTGGTTTCACTCCAAACACTTAAGCATGAGTTCTATTTCAACTGGTTCTCCAGAGTGTGGCTCAAGTTTAGATCAAGTTCAAAGGGAAGAGTTCAAAGTAATAACAGTCCTAAGGAAACTTGAGAATAAAAAGTAGGTATAGAATGTATCAGAAAGCTCACCTCTACTTCTTGGAACATACATGTATTAAAACTTCATTGCATGCCATAAAAAGATTGGACTTAGAATTTTAGAGTAAAAAATACCTTAGGAGGTATCTTCCCCCTATTGTATCCTAATGTCTTTTTCACTCTAAATTTTACAATGAAGGATAGGTTGTACTGTGAGTTAACAGTGGTGAGACTGGATCCCTTTTCTCCTAACTTCCACAGTCATACTTCCTCTCTACCACAAACTCTCTCCAATACAGACTATTCAAACTTGTTCATCTCTGAATGCATAATATAATCTTTTAAAATTATTTTTTAATTTTTATTTATTTATATTTTGTGATGCTGGATATCAAACCCAGGGCCTCATACATGCTAGGCAAGCACTCTTTATCAGTGAGCTACATCCCTAGCCCCACATGGTATGATCTTAATGTACATAGCAAGCCTGTTCATTCATTTATGGATTCAATAAATACTGCCAATTATGTGCCTGGATTGTTCTCGCTGCTGCTTGGGATATTTCCACAAACAAAAAGAACCACATTCCTACATTTGTAGGGTTCATGTATTCTAGTGAGGGAGTCAGCGCACATGCACTCATGCTCATTCTGTGATTTAGAGTTCTTACACAAGGTCTTTCCTGAAATGGGTACAAATCCATGGTTCTATCTCAAAATGTCTTCAGAGCCTCAGGAATTGGAAAATTATGTTCAAACACTTGATCCTTATTTAAGTCAGGCAGAAGTCAGCTGAAAGACAAGCTCAACCAGGAGGAAGAGCCAGAGGGTTTCATTTAAAGAATACAGATTTATTAGGTTTGCTTCTAAGACTGCATGCCATTTTATCTTACTGATAATTGCTGTGTTGAATTATTTGCCCTTAAGAAAAGATACTTTGAAGTCCCCAGTACCTCAGAATGTGACCTAACGTGGATGTACAGTCTTTTCAGAGATAATCAGGTTAAAATAAGATCATTAGGTTGCCTCCTAATCCAGTATGGCTGGTGTCTTTATAAACAAGAGAAATTTGGACGCTGAGACAGACATGTATAGAAGGAAGATAATGTGACGACATAGGGAGAGTGCTATCTACAAACTAAGGAGCACCCAGTGCTGCCAGAAGCCAGGAGAGAGGTGGGGAGCAGATTCTCCTTCAGTGCCTTCAGAAGAAATTGACCTTGACAACATTTTTATTTTGGACTTTCAGACTCCCAGACTGCGAGACAATGAATTTCTGTCGCTTAAGCCACTCAGGATGTGGTATTGTGAATGGCAGCCTCAAGAAACTAATGTGAAACTGGTTGACTAGAATGTCCATTTACTTCATGTTCTCATAAAATTAAATCACCTTTTGTTTTTTACAAAGAAAATCTGTGTCCTCTTCCCTTGAATTCTTTTATGTTTCCCAGGTCAAAGACACAGATATGTTAAAGTTAGAGGTGGAAGATAAACAGGTCTCAGAATTATACTGATTAGAATTATACTGATAGAAACTGGATGAAAGTCTGCTGTCCCCCTCCTCCCACCCCGTCAGTCACTCACATTCAGCATTTCATAGCTCTGGGAAACTGTCTGTAAATGATGGGAGACCCAGCCCTAGAGATAAAGGAGCTCTGTTCTCTTACTGTTTATTGTTAAGTCCGAAATTTTCAAGAGTTTTAACCATATGACTCATGCAGTTAGCAAACCCACCCAATGTGGAGAGATATAAAGGAAGGAAATATTCTGATTCCATTTGTACCCTCCCCCCCCCCAATCTTCAAATAGATAATGAATTATAGGACAAAATACATGAATTTTCCTTTCTAGTGAACTACCTTCACATTCACAAAGACCTTTTCTTCTATTTGCTCATAAACCACAAGTCAAAATACAACATAAAGTTAGGGAAAGTTGGAACACTTTTAATTTCATGCAACTCTATTGAAAATCTGTAGAATTCAATTTATTAGTTATAAATCAGTATTAAATTTAGGGATGGCTAAGTGTGACCACTGAACCTATTGGGTTGAGTAAACTTATAGACAACAAGAAATCCTGGTAACTAATACAGCCTCATCACGATGGTTGTGAAATCAGAGTTACTTAAGAGCAAATGAAGACAGAAACAGAGACTGTTGTTATAAATTAGAAAGAGACATAGGAGGCGAATGGGAAAGAGAAGTGTACCAAATCCCTTGTGCCTATTTTGTGGTAATTAATGTCTAGATTACAATGCATTCCAGGACACAACATTATTGGCAATCATCTTGAGGATGTAACTCTGCAGTGACCATGCTGAGATGACGCCAAGAAAGCACTTGAAAACTTCCAGGTATATGGTGGTATCTGGTACCAGTCCAGTTTCAAAACTTTCAAGAGACCATATCTGTTGAATGGTCACTTTCCACTCCTCTGATGTATCTCAAAACTGTCACAAAACTGGCTTTGATACCTGCAACACTGAATCAGTCTCTTTTATTACTTAATTGAAGGGTTTTAAATAAATAATCTGTAGGCTGGTTGTGAGTTCATTAATCCAATACTTCTTTATTAAGCACCTGATTGGTGAATAGTAGTTCTGTAGGTGCTACAAGACACAAAGAAAATTAAAATTAGGAAATGGATACTTTTTTATTCTGAACCTAGTTGTTCCTGCTGCACTCACCTAGGGAAAACTGACCTAGCAATCTATTCAAAAGGTTTCTGTCTTGGTGCCGTCACGTTGCACCATCTTTTTTCTTAATTTCCATCTTATTTATTTCTCAGAAGAATGTGATAGCCGAGAGAACAAACTTTGGAGTTAGTCTGCCCACGTTCAAATCCCAGCTCTGCCACTGCTAACTCTGTGGCCTGGAAAAAATATTAATTTTTCCATATTTGATATTTTCTGTGTTTAATAAGGATAATATCTTATTGCCACAAAACTGGCTTTGATAGCTGCAACACTGAATCAGTCTCTTCTATTACTTAATTAAAGTAAGTCATGAGATATTTGAAGTATTAAGTGTGCTAATATACCAAAAGTGCTTAGAGTAGTTTGTGGTAAATAGTAAACACTTTATCAGAATTTGCCATTGTTTTTACTCTACTGGGATGCTGGATAATGTACAGAAGTGGAGGAAGGAGATCAGTAACATAGAACAACATTAAAAGAATTGTAAAAGACTTGCCAGTGTCAATTAAAAGGAAAAAAAAATGACAGCTGTTGACACATCTGTTCTCATGTTGGAAACTTCAGAAAGGAAGGTGTTTTGTGGTGGCACTCTACTTTACCAAGGAGAAGGGGTAAGTATTGGCATGGCTTTGAATAGCAGGCTGTCAGGGTGGCACTTGAGGCAGACGGTTAAAAGCCACACAGTTGTGGATTCTCCCACTTTTTCCACACTCACAGATCACAACCACTTTTGGTGCCCGTGGTTTAACCTCTGTTTCCCTAATTCCCATTTATGAGTCAAGTGGTTTTGTGTCATCAGATTGATGGGGAAAGTGTGAACAGGGATAAGGATGTGGAAGTCATTTCTCTACTGGGAAGTACCACAGTGTGCCAACACTAAAAAGGGAAAAAGAAATCCAAAACATTTGGGCTTTGCAGGCTTGTGTTTAGTTAACTTTGAATGCAATCAAAGTAGTTATCTGAATACTTACATGGCATTATTTATTGAAATATAAATAAAATTCTCAGTGTTGGAAGAGGCCAAGGTGATATGACAGCCAAGCAGGATGGAACTGGGGTCAGAGAAAAGCAGACTTATTCTTGATAATTTCTCTCCTTTCTATTTAGAAAGGGCATAGGTCAAAGTTTACTAGGATGCCAGCATCCTGTCTGACCATGACAAAGCTCAGTAATGAGAGCAGCAAGGACACCATGAACTCTCCAAAGCTGTGTGTTTTTGTAGACATGCTTATGAATGATGAAAGCAAATAAAGAAAAACCCCATTCCTTATTCTTTGCTCTGCTCCACCCCTGCAATCTCAATCTCAGAATTCCATAGAATCATAGCTGGTTGGAACAATGAAAGCCTTTAGAGATTTCCTTCCACTCCCAACACATTTTAGAGGCAGAGTTGAAAGAGGTTGAGTGATTAACCACCAGCCAGTGAAAGTGCTAGGACTGGTACCCAGATTTTCTGCCTAATGATGGAACTCGTTTCCGCCATCCCATCCACACCTCCCTGAACTCCACTGGGCATCTGCTGGGGATTTCTTGGAAGAACAGAATATTTTTAGTCTCTAAATTATCAACAAAGACAGTTGGCAACAATTCTAGGGTCAAAAACATGGTTCCTCAATGACGAAATGGATATGTTCTTCCTCATTGACCCTATTATTGCTGTTATTACTAAAAAAAAGTGACCAAATTTTCTTTGTTGGGCAGACTGAAGAGAAAAGCAGTATTGAGGGAAAAGATGCTTTATCAGAAATCTCCATTTAGAAAACATTTCCAAACCTCCTGTCTAATACTCTCTATATTTAAGTGAAAGGATTAGCAGATCTTTCAAAAAGTCCAGTCTTTCTTTGCTATAGTTAAAAAAATTTCCCCTGATGTATTTCATTGCATCTTCTTCTTAACCTAGATCGATTTCCTCTTTTGTCAAATGAGTCTAATTTTTCTTTCCATTTTCCTTTACAGACCATAGTTTTCAGATTTCCAATCATTTTAACTGGTTTCCATCATAACCTCTCCAGGATATACACATCTTTTTTCAATTGCATTACTCCTAACCAGACATACAATTCCATTTGAAGAGTTCCCAGGAAGGAAATGAGACAGTAATTCATGTACATTACAAAACATACAAATACAAATAAAGTACATTTGCAATTTCCTGCTTACAAGGCAGGGCGGTGTTAGGACTTCTGTTGAAATCAGAACTTAAATGATTTTACATTTCCCCAACTCACAGTTCAAATACAATTATTATTCATTTGTTCACTCATCCACTTGTTAATATTTTAATATCAAAAATAATATGAGTTATCTCATAATAGAGATAATATTTGAAGAAAAGACTCAAATCAATAGATGACAGATTGAGATAATTTTTATGTAAATCTTAGATAATAAAATTAAGCATAAAATTTTGCTCTGAATTTTCTGGAAGGAGAGCAATAGGAGAAAAAAATTCTATTTTTAATAATTTTAAAGATTATTTTGCTCCAGAAGAACAAACAAGATAAAAGTGTCTCTGTTCAGCTCTTTGTTCAAATTTTTTCAGCCAACAATCAAACCCTTCAATAAGTTCTTGACTTCAATGGCTATGGGCCTCTTGAAGATAGATACCATTTCTTATAACATAGTTGTTACTTGATTAATGCTTGATGAATGAATGTTATTTTCTGATTCCCCAGAAATTCTTTATCAGGTCCTTGGATTGCTCTAAAATATAAATACAGCAATGGTTGCATTTTTTTGACTTCTGAGAATTAAGTGCTAGGTATTTTTTGTTCATCAAGTGGGCTTTGACTATGTTTATGTGTTTTTAAGTTTAATGTGTAAAAGTGGTGTGAAGAACTCTTGCTTTGCATAGTTTACTGCAGATTATGTGGCACTCTGTCAAGCAGCAGCACATCTGCCCTAATATGTGAGGACCAGGATGGAGTGGAACAGGGCAACTGACCAGCTCCAGAGCTGGTCATGGTCTTGCATGTTATTTGGGCTACTTAGAACATCCTTGATTGTCCTGACATTAAGAAGCATAAAATCAACACGCTCAATTTACATGATCTCATTTTTATTACAAATTGACTATAAGTCTTCCAAGTCCCAGGTTGTGATGAACCAGTTTAAAAATGGGTTTCTCTTTGGTTTGATTACTTGGTTAGAGTGGCTCACTGAACTCAGGGAAACATTTATGTTTACTCATTTATTACAAAGGATATTTCAGATGAAGAAATAAGACAAAATATGGAAGAGGGGGATGGAACCTCTACACCCTCTGACACACCACCTTCCAGGAACCTTCTGTGTTCAGCTGTTCAGGAACTCTCCAAACCCAGTTCTTTAGGCAGGGGGTGGGGGTTGATGGCATTTTCATTAAATAGACATGGTTGATAAAATCATTGGTCACTGTTGATCAACTCAACTTTACCTCTCACCTCCCTAGAGGTAGTAGTGATGGTAGGGTGTTGAGAGTTCCAACCTAATCATGAGTTTGATTTCCCTGGCACCCAGGTCATACCATGATGTCCTCCAGAAGTCCCAAGCCACTAATTATCTCATTGGCATACAAAAAGAAATGAACTACTTTTAAGAGAAGCCAACGGTTTTAGGCACTATACTCTAGGAAATAGACACAACCTCACAGATACATATAACATTTTATATTGCTTACATAGTTGTGATACAAATACTAGAAAGAAAAGGGAGAAGAAGATAAAAAGACAGACATGTTTCCTTTATATTTATAAAAATTCCAAATGAAATATTAACAAGCAGAATTCATAGGTGAAAGCAAAAAATCACATTATATACAGAGAGGATTATTCTTAAAAATCTAGGATAGTCTAACATCAACAAATCCATTAATATAATAAGCCACAACTCAAATTAAAAAAAAATATGATTTTTTTCCTTAAATGCAAACAATAAACTGTTCAATATATATATGTGTGATAGAAATAGCGCACTTAGTGGAAAAACGAAATCTCATTGAATAAAGGTATTTTTTAAAGACCCACAATGAAACCATATGTAAAACAAAGTTTTAGAAGCATTCCTAGCAAGTCAGGAACAAAATGGGGTTCTGTGTGTTACCACCTATATTCAAAATTCTACTGTAGCTTCTTTCCTGGGCAGGAAGATAAGACAAAACACAAAATGTAATAAAGACTAAAAATCATCTTCATTTGTAGCTATGATGATTGTCTATCTAAATATGCAAGATAAATATATACAGATGGAATTTTAAGTACTGGTAAGAGAATTCCACACTAATGCCAATTGAAGGATCAACATTAAAAATCATCAAAAATGTATAAGAAAGTAAATTCCATTCACATTGCAATAAAACCTTAGAATACCTAAAAGCAAATAAAAAGAAACTTTCAAGAACTTCAGGAGAAAACATAAAATGTTACTAAAGGAAATAAAAAGAAATTAAAAAATAGATTTAAAAATTTTTTTTTAATGAATGGGAAATCTCATGATTTTAAAGATATATTTTTGATAATTTCAATAAAGAAAGTGAGAGATTTTCCCTGAATTCAACACTTGTGTAAAGCAGCAGTATGACAACATGATGAATCCAGGTATAGACAAAGAGACAGCTGGACCAAAATCAAAATTCTAAAATGGGACACGCATACAAATGATTTTGAATGAAGTGAATGCAGTTTTGCCACCTCTGAAGCCTGAGACTTGGTCTTATCGCTCCTCTAAAATCTGTTGTCCTTCATTGAAAAACTATTTACTCTGCAATGGTGACTGCATACACTAAGAAACTTGCTTGTTTTTCTCTTGTTAATCTGTTTTTTGTTTCAAGAATCTGTTCCAATGATGAACTCATAAGAGTTAAGGGAAAAAAATACATCTTTCTTCTCTTCAAAGAAAAAAAAAGAAAGAAAGAAAGAAAGAAAGCCTTCCACTTTCTCTATCATAGATCTTTTACAGCATGACAAAAATGCCAAAATTCATGGCTTTATGTACATGGACATTTTAGCTTGTTTTATATTATTTATTTATTCTTATTTATTTATTTTGAACCTCAGGTGGATAATGGCCTCTTTTCAGTTCTTCTCATGTTTGACAAGCTACTGAGTACCTCTCCAGCTTGATACCTTCTCTTCTCCTTTGAATTCCATGACACTGTGCGTTCCTGGTCTCTAGTTTCCTTCTTGTGTTCTACTTTCTGAAAACAAATGCTTCTCAAGATTCTTGCTTTAGGAAATTGCCTTCCTTTCACTAATTTCTTCACCCCAGGAGCTTTAGCACTTCAGTGTCAATGACTATTAAGAGTCTCTATTTTCAACAAGGTTCAAGAGTTAGTCAAGTTGTTAGAAATGGCTATTATTATTTCTATGATATGTCATCATGTGATATTTGACATCAAAATCAGAAGTTTACAATAAAAGCCCTTCATTTGCTTTTTTATGAGAACAAAATTTATCAGGACTATTGTAAAAATAATGAAAAAGCTTATAATAGAAGGGATACTGAATAATGCTCACTTTACCAATAAATGATAGCAGATATATGGGGCCATCAAAAAAAGAAAAAAAGAAAAATGAAGAAAGAAACCACCAAAAATTCTGACCCATAATAAACAGAAATATATTTCCAATAAAATTTTACCTTAATATTTAATAATATTTTTCCACAATTTATAGTATACCCATGGTTTGATCACTTGTAAAGTAATAATTATAAAAACTCAATCCAGGGCTGGGGATATAGCTCAGTTGTTAAAGTGCTTTCCTTGAATGCACAGGCCCTAGGTTCAATCCTCAGCACCACAAAAAAAAAAAAAAAAAAAAAAAGAACTCAATTCAATAGAAAGTATTTTCAATTTAGAATTTTATATCAAAGAAAAATAATTTTATATAGTTTTCTATACTTTTTGTTGCAGAGAAATGTGATAGAGTGAGAAATAAAATTTCAAACCTAAAAATATTACATTAAAAACAAAAATTGTGGGGAAAGCAGAAAAGAAATAGTACATTCAAAAAAAATTCCCACTGATAAGAAGCAGGTTGTTTATTAAAAAAGTAAAAACAATTACAGTATGATATTGTTTATTAACATATTATGGTATTTAGATTCCATTTGATTTATTCAAAATATACCTAACATGTCAACGTTATAAACTATCATTAGTTCATCCTTTGCAACTAAGCTGAAGTTGAAATTTTTTTAGATGTCAGCTTGAAAATATGTGAAAGGGTACACAGTTTTTCAAGTATCCTGACATGTTTCAGGGAGTACATTAGAAAAATACTTTGAGAACCACTGCCTTACTTCTCAATTCAAACTTACCTTGGTATCTCTAGTCTTTCAATGAATCTTTATTAGTTACAAATACATGGTATAAGGATTTCTTACATTAAAATTGTGAATTCTTTTCCACATAAACTTTTATCTTTAAGCTAACAGAAATATATACACATTTTGCGTATATATACACAATTCTAGCTTTCCATATTTTATTATCCTTTCTTGTAAATATTCATATTTAAAATTATAACACTTCCTATTTGTAAAAGAGAAGTATCTCCATCAAAACATATCTTTTATAATGAACTAGAATAGAAGACATAGAAACAAATCTACATACAGACAGTCATCTGATATTCAACAAGGTGCCAAAAACGCATGTTGAAGAAAAAACAGCCTTTCTAGCAAATGATGCTGGGAAAACTGGATATCCATATGCAGAAGAAATAAACTAGATTACTATCTTTCACTCCATACAAAAGTCAACTCAAAGTGGATCAAAGACCTAGCAATTACACCAGAAACTATGAAACTGCTAGAAGAAAACATAGGCTCAACCCTCCAACATATTGGTACAGGCATTGACTTCCTTAACAGGACCCCTAAAGCTCAATAAATAAAACCAATAATTAACAAGTAGGAGAGCATCAAATCATGAAGCTTCTGCATAGTAAAGTAAATAAGAGAGTAAAGACAGAACCTACAAAATGGGAGAAAAATCATTACCAGCTGCTTTTCTGACAGGGGACTAATATCTAGAATATATAAAAAAACTCAAAAAACTTAACACCACACAAATAATCTAATTAATAAGTGAGCAAAAAAACTAAACAGACACTTCTTTCAAAGGAAGAAATATAAATGCCCAACAAATATATGGAAAAAAATGGTCAACATCATTAGTAATTAGGGAAATTCAAAAATAAAAATAAGATTTCATCTCATACCAATTAGAATGACAATCACCAAGAAAACAAAAAATAAATAAATGATTGTGAGGGTGTGGGGGAAAAGTACATTGTTGGTAGTACTGCAAATCAGTACAACCAGTTTTCTTTTAAGACATAAAAGCCACTTGATTTTTAATATACCAGAAATTAATAACTAGAATTTGGAGTTAAAAATATAATTGCATTTACATTAGCGTCCAAAAATGAAATACTGAGATACAAATCTAACAAAACACATAGAGATCTACATTAGAAAAACTACAAAATTCTGATGAAAGAAATTAAAAAATTACATAATTGGAGAGACTTCCCATGAATTTAGATAGGAAGACTCAACATTATCAGGATGTAACCTGTGTCCAACTAATCTATAGATTCAATGCAATCCTGGTCAAAATCCCAGCAAGATATTCAGTACAACCACTTTGGAAAGCAGTATGGAGATTCCTCAAAAGACTAGAAATGGAACTACCATGTGTCCCAGCTATTCCACTCCTCAGTATTTATCCTAAAGAACTAAAATTAGTATAATATAAAAATACAGGCACATCAGTATTTATAGCAGTGTTACTCACAATAGCCAAGTTATGGAACTAAACTAGGTGCCCATCAACAGATGAATGAATAAAGAAAATATGGTATATATACACAATGGAGTTTTACTCAGCCATAAAAACGAATGAAATTATGGCATTTGCTGGTAAATGTACAAAACTGGAGAATATCATGCTAAATGAAATAAGCCAGACTCAGAAAGTCAAGAATCAAATGTTTTCTTTCACATGTGGAAGCCAGACCAAAATAAGAAAAGAAATGGAGAGGAGAGAATCCCATGAAAACAGAAAGAAGATCAGTGCAATCGAGGAATGGAGTAGAGAAGAAGGAGAGATGGGAAAAGGAATGAAATTAACCAAATTATGCTATGTACATATTTGAATATACTACAATGAATTTCATCCTTATATACATCTATAAAGCACCAATTAGGAAAAAAAAACCCATAAATAAACGGAAGGAAGACCAGTAGACTAGAGAAAGGGGAACAGGAAAGGGAGAAGGGGAGGAAAAGGAGAAGTACTAGAGACTGAAGTACAGCAAATTATATTCCATGCCTATATGATTATGTCAAAATGAATCCCACTATTGCATATGACTATAATGCACTAATAAAAATCATGTAAAAACATGCCTTTTGAAGGGACTATTCAAAATGGCACATACTTGTCCAACATGCCCACTGCGTACAAAATCCTAACATCTGGTTTCTCCAGCCTTAATTAATTCTTCAGGTAGCCACCACCACCTCCCCCCACCTCCTGCACCCCAAAGGCTTTTCCTGTGCCCTCAAACAGATTTCCTGCAGATTTGGTCACTATCCATAGTATATGATACTCTGTCCCCAAGCTCAGGTCAGTAGGTCAAAATCACAGCAGCTATGAGTTCAAAGTCTCAAGCTGGAAACCTAAATTGGAAGAAAAACCCTGGGGGAGCAAAGACCACACTGCTGGACACAACACGACAAAGACATAGTAGCTGTGAAAGTAGGATCAATACAGAAGGCCCTGCAATTGTCACATCAGTTAACTTTTCCTGTGTGATCATATAGAATCATATAGGTCATATACAGAAGAATTGAAGATAAAAGAGAATAGGTAAAAGCAATAGGAGCTGACAAAGTAAAGGGTCCATCATTTTTCACCCCAGGCAATCCCACAGATGCTAGAGTGGCCCACAGCAAACTTCATCCTGTAAAGCTCTGTTTACTTAGAGCTGGTGCTTTTCAACTCCTACCCAGGCCTGGTTTAGAAATACAAATGCATAGACAAGCTTTGCCTCTTGTTAAACATACTTCCTATCATAAGACTGACATTTTCTGTTCTGCTTGCTATGGGTTGGTGGGCGGCTTTAATTTGGTTTTCCCTCTAGTCTCCAAGTCCCAACCTTTGCCAAATCAAGAAGTGAACAGGGAGGGGAAGAAAGGGGAAAACACATATGTGCTTGAATTCACCGAGTGATCTCAGAAGTAACTTAACACTGGTTCAGGTCGTCCATGTCTTACAAATCAGTTTCATTCTGTGGATTGTTTACACACCACTTCTAGTATGTCTCTAATAAATTAAAATCTGCTGAAGTGGTAAAATACACCGAAGATATAGTGAATGGTCTACGGGCTACACAGAGAGGCCATTATTCGAAGAGGAAGTAGGAAAAGCAATCATAAAATTTTGAAAAATTATGCAATAACTTTGTACTTATTGCCCATCTGTATTCATTACAATGATGTACTTCATAGACATAAATAGAATGGGAAAGTAACAGGCGGGCTGTGTGCTCTAGGCTTCAGTCAATGAAATTCAATTAGAGTCTTTAATAAAGGAAACTCAACAAATGCCAAGCATTTGTCCATGTATTTCTTTATATTTCTTATGTTATTCACTTAGTTTCTTTCCAGTTCTTTCCTTCTTTTCTCCTTAGATATTCTCATTTGCGGAGAGATGAAAAAGTACACTTGTTGGGGTTTTCTGTGGCATATGGGTGCATTGGTGGCATCATTTTTGATGGGCATTAAACTCTGTGTATCACACCTTCCCCATGCACTTTGCTGAGCTCCACCAGCACATCATGCCAAATGTTTTCTAGAGAAAAGGACCACACAGATAAGACCGTAAAATTGCCAGGAACTCAGTACAGGTTTTATGACACGCACACTGATCAAAAGGGCTTAACCAAGATGGTTTTTAATCATATTTGGGCATTGGAGAGTTCTCAGGTTCAAAGAAATAGTTCTGTGTCTTGTTTAGTTTTGGCAAAGCTCTCTTTTCTTCAATAACCTCAGAAAAACAAAGCTGACACAGTGAAGCCATGATCAATTTTGTTTCTGTGTTCAAACAAAATATACCACCTTGAGGAGGTCCTTTTCTTACAATCAGATCTGTATATTCTTAAGAATATTTTAAATTGGACATGCTCATTTGAACATTTACCCTTTTGAAACTAAGCCACTTTAAATTGTGCTGGGAATCATATAAATGAACTTATCCTAAAAAGAAAATAAAAAAGTTCTAGCTGTGTGTTTTATTATTTTTTTTGTAATTCAATGGAAAAATATTTAGCATCCTTTTTATTGCAAATGCAGAAATACTAAATGTGAAGCTACATTGTAGCCTAGAGTTATGGGAAATTAACCACCTTTACAACCTGAGAACCCAAATGCCAAGTGAGACTACCTCAGCCTTTTTTGATGCACAACTATTCCTTATGACTTCCACTTTTCTCCATCCCCCTGCTTTTCTATTTCTCTTCCTTTTTCCTCTCTCCCTCCCAGCCCACGTATTCCTCCTTTCCCTTTTCTTACAGATCAGCATACACATGCAAGCCTGGAAACTCTGCCTATTTCCCTAGAAGAATGGGTATAGAATGATTTTGCTATAAAAAAGAGTTTCCCTTTGATTAGATACAGAGGTACTGGTATCTCAGAACAATATCTTGCTTAGCATTTCTTCTAAGTATTTGCCAAATTTTAAAGGAAGAAGAAAAGGATAATATCTTCTTACTGAATACTTCTCCCCTTTTTGCAGAAAAAATAACAAATATATATTCACATAAATATATTTGTGGATATTAAAATATATTAGGAAGTTGAAGTTGCATGAAAATCACATAGTACATCATTTCATAATATAAACAACAATGCAGGGAGAAAAATCTCTAACCAAGTATGCTACTTAATAATTTAATAATCTCTGGGGTTCAGAAAGAACCCACAAGCATCCTCAGATTTGGAAGGGGATGAGATCACAGGAGAGGAAATATGGGATGTATTCCTAATCACTGTTTAGAGATTTCTGCACAACACTTAGCTATGAAGCCAATGAAGGAAACGAATGGAGTCTAGAACTTTTGCCTACTTTGAGAGATTTTCAGTAGGACCTGGAATGACTTTTTTGTTTAGATTTTGTTTTGTTTTACTTTACTCAAACTCTAAGAATGGATCTAGAGAAATCTAGAGGGAAATTTTGAACAAAAGGAAAAGACAGAGATTTCAGAACAGTGTCTTTAGAACATAATCCTGGATTATGTGGTAGGGTGGGAGTGGGAGGGTGAATGAGGAGAGCATGAAATAAAGAGGCTGCAGGAAGCTGGTACTAAAAGCATCTTTAAGGAGTGTAATTAAGGGGACTGAGTAAATGATAATATCTAGTATAGTGCATTACAACGTAAATAGGTTGTCATTAGTGGAGGGATGAAACTTACTTGGCTCCTGGATCTAAGTATCAGGAATCAAAAGTATGGCAGTGGGAAATTCAGAGAATAAATGCTTGATTAGGCTCAAATAACTTTTTTTCTTTTTAAAAAGAAAATATAAAATGGAGAACTCCAATCTCAGTCTCTGGACTTAAATTTCTGGAGTTCTTTGGTACAAAGCTTTCACCATTATTAGAATAGTCAGTTAACATCCTCATAAAAGCAAGTACAGATTAGTGACCATCTTTTACCTATATGTTCATCACACAGATCCTCAACCATCATATTCAGGCTTTTCTCCTGAGAGCTTTTGGAAGAAGTCAAGTGGAAAAACAAGTGTAGGATGTTGTAGCACAAATTTCTTGTCATATTAACTATTAATCTTCCTTCTAGGTTGCAACTATTTCTATATTGCTGTATTTTTGTGATAAACAGAAGATCTTCAGTACCATTTTGAGAAGTTTATCAGTCTTATTCCTGTGATTTATATCTTTAGTGCTCTGTTTAAAGGTGGCAAATGCCATAAGTACATATACAGACTAATATTTTATATTCATACTTATTTGGAACTTACTTTGATGAATGTATTTTGCAAAATGTAATTTTATGTGTTTTCCCCAAATGACTAGCTAGTTGTCCTAAAAATACATGTTAAATAACCAATCTTCATTATTTACTATTTTTTTTCTACATTTGAGTCTACTTCTGAAATTTGTATTGTATTATAAGGATTTTCTATAGGAGCAAACACATTGTCTTAATTTTTTGCATCTCTACAGCAATTCTTAGTACTCAATCATTGACTCAGTAGATAATTCTCCACTTCATTTAATCAAACTCAAAGACTTCAATAAATATCTCTGTAATAATTTCTCTTACTTTTATAGTCACACTGCCTAGCCTCATTGAAGCCCTATTATAGACTTTTTTCCCCCCAATCCATTGTATTTCATTTCACAACTGATGAAAGGTTCTAAAATGCACATCTGATCAAGGAACTTCCACAGTTAAATCTGTAAACGACTACCCATTTCATCTTCTGTGCTTTATTGGTTATCCTTCCATCTGTGACAAAATACTTAAAGTAATCAAGTTATAAGGAGGAAAAGTTTATTTTAGTTAGTGGTTTTGGAGGTTTTAACCATGGTCTCATAACCTATTGCTTTGGGTCTGTGGTCACAGAGTACTTCATGGCAGGGGAACATGAAGGAGGAAGTTGCTTACCTCATGGAGTCCAGGAAGCAAAAGAGACTCAGGAAGGGACTAGGTCCTGATGTCTCCTTTGAGGTATGCCATCAATGACCTAACTTCCTCCCACTAAGCCCCACCTCCTAAGGGTTCTACCACTTCCCAATAGCACCACCCTGAGGATCAAATCTTCAACACATGGACCTTGGGAAACGTTCAAGATCAAAACAATAGCATATGCCTTTGAAGGCCACCAAAGCTCTCAGCTCAACCAAATGAAACTGCTACTTTTCCAAATATGCCTTACTGAATGTTTATTTTTTAATTCTTGCCTTTATAAAAGTTGCACAGCTTGGTAAATGCTACAATAGAGTGTGGACAAAATGGATTAGGATGTAAGGAGAAGGTTCTTGAGTAAATTCAAGGCAATGCATCTACTCAAGGATGAATAAAGGCACAGAGGTAAGGAACATTACTCATGCTATCCCAGAACCACAAATGGTTGACAGTGCCTAGTACAAAGAATATCCAAGTGAAGTGTTTTGCATCTCATCTTAAGGACTTTGAGTCTTCTACAATAAAGTGAAGCCAATGATGTATTTAAAATGAAGAAATAGGTTGACTGCATTTGTGGGGGTAACTCTGATAATAGTCAATAGGATAGATTGATACTGAGTCCAAAGTCAAGAGCCTGACAGAATATATTCTTCAATAGAATAGGTAATATATAACAAGGTATTGATCCAACATAACAGTGTTAGAACCAAAGAAAGAAATACATATGATGTTAATAAAGAAAATTCTACAAGATTTTATGACTGATTAAGCACAAACATAAATAAATGGAAGAACTTGCGATTAAGCCCCCTGAGGAAAGACTCATCAGATGCACACTAAAATGTGCCTATTTGGACTTATTAGAAAATTTGAACCTTCTTCCAAGAAGCTGGGAAGTAAGAAAGTAGAGACTATCAGTGCAAATGCCACTGCAACAAGCTTAGCTGTGAAGAGAAGTAAACAGGTAGAATAATGGCTAAAGGAGACAACTGCCACACCCCTTTAATTCGCCATGAGATTCATGGGGGTTAATATTGTCTCCTAAACTAAGTGTAACCTCTTTGAGGCCAGATACCATGTTGTGGTTTCCTGGATGACCATTTGCTTTTCAAAGCTCTAAAATTTTATAAGTTTCTGATCCTCCACAGGGTCTATAATTATACTGGTACTCAGGCAGTAGCGTTCAATTAAATAGTTGTTGAATTGAATACTGTGAATGGGTGACTCAACACTGAACTGGATTTTTCAAAATGTCAGTGCCTCAATTTCCTCCTCATCAACAGCAATTACTATTGGAGTTCTTTTAAGAGTAAATCGAACATGGAAACATTGTTCTTACTGTCAAGAAAAATTCCCATTCATCTTCTTGATGAAAAGGTCAGTCTTCCTTCCTTCCTAGAAATATTATGAGGAGAAGCTTATATATGTGGACTAGTGCATGCATAGGGCACTAGAGGCAGCCAATACATAAAATCTCCATTCGTATATTCTGTGCTCTGGGTAGGTATAACCACAAGTCAGCTAACCACATGAGATGTTTTAAGGTCTGGCAAGTGGGATGGAAAGCTCACTGCATCAGTCTCTTCTGTGAGTGCCTGCACGCTTCTTGGTTTCAGGCTGGAAACGTCCTGTGGTGTATCTGGCCTGGCCAAACCCAGGAAGTACTGAACTTATTAAAATTTAAAAACAAACCAAAGTTGTTTGGAACCTCCCAAAACATTTGTGTTGTGTCTGAGGGTAAAGGCTTGGATTCATTTCTGATTTGATGTGAACACCATACATCAGGAAAACACAGTGTAGGGTAATTTCATGAAAAGGCTACACCCTTGCATTAGGTCTTATGATTGTCTAATAAAGTAGCCCCTGTGGGGAGCCTAGAGGAATTTTGTGAAGTTTTCCCTCTTCCTTCAATTCTTTTTTATTAGGTTGCCATAGGAATTTGTGTTTGTGAACAAACTGTTAGGCAATTTGACAAGAACATTCTGATGTGGAGCCGGGGGTACCTTGCCTTGGAGTTCACCAACCTGTGAAGGTTGGTTTGGTTCTGGCTCTCTATTGGAATAAAGATGGCCTGTGGTGGGCTCTGGGGCAGCACCCTGTCCAGGCAATTGCTTACAAAGATCTGGACCACCTATCAGTGATCCAGAAACATCTGAGAGTGGTAATCGGGAGTTGGCTAAATCAAGCTGATGACCAAAAATGAACCTAATAGTCAGGAATGAAGCTTCCGGAACAACCCACAAGGGTGTAATTGCCTGCAAATTAAATTTAAATCATAGAAAAGAATTATAGAATTATCTAGACCTGAAAGCAACTGGGAAACTACGTAGCTCCACCCCTCCATTTTTTTGCATGAGGGAAGTGAGGCACAGGGATTTTTATGTGAGTTATCCAAAGTCAACAGCAGTTAGCAATGCAGCCTGAATGAAGCACCCAGAGCTGAACTCCTTGCTCCTTCTGAGCACTAAGTTTAACACACACACATGCATGTGCGTGGGGTGGGGCATACACTCACACACAAACACACACATACACATGCAAAATTTCTAAAGAAGTTATTTTAAAAAGAACTTAGAGCTCATTAGAGATCAGCAGAAATAAGCTCTTTAATGCATAAAAGGACACTTAAGTGAATTATCTCTCTATCCTAATCCTGATACATCCACTTTATATAGAGTTTGGAAGTTATGAGGGGCAGTAAATTATTTTAGTAAGTTTATAGGAGCATTCTAAGGAGGAAAAAAACTAAAACTTCTTCCTTTGAAGTTCAAAGTAGTTAACTATATTAGTTGACCTGAGCTGGTCCTGAATAAGGTCAAGCAGAGAGATGTTACTGAGATAATTGCCTGAGACAGAATCCACCCTTATGGCCTCTCCATAGTTAGGCCCAGAATCCATGGACTGGGAAGAAACAGTGGCCTTTGGCCAGACATTTTGGCTTCTCTAAAAATCACTTCCCACTTGAAATGATCTGTCTCCCCAACTATTCTGCCATAGTATTTTATTCTTGTCATAAATGCTCTAACAGTACAGAGGCATCACTTTTCTATCTCACAGGGTCCGTTTCTTAAAGGCAGGCATCATTTTTTTAAAAATTTTCTCCAGTATCTCTCATATGGTAAAGTCTCAAAAAGAATTTTGCTAGATTTAATGGAACTTATATCACATTTCAAACACATAGAACGAGTTTTAAATTTCAAGGATCACTCAACTGATTGGAAGTCTCTGCCTTGGAGAACCATTAAATTACTTAGGATATAAACATTTGGGGAATGTGGAACCATAAAATACACAAAAGCTAAAGGTCAAAAGAGAGATTAAAGTTTATATTGCATAATATATATTACACACACACATATATCCCATTTAATGTTGATATATTATCCTATATGTAAAAAGTGTTTAAATTAAAATAATAGCAAAAATTATTAATAAGTCAGGTTATAATCTACTGGCAATATTTCCATGAAAATAGCCATGGAAAAGGAAATCAGCCTCTGAGTCTCACCTCTGCTCCAAATTGGCTGTTTTTCCCTGGAAAAACCATTTGTAGTTCATTGCCTAAATATAAAAGATGTTACTATAGTGGGTTTCTCCTCTATTATTTAGTGATGGCCTGAGAGTATATAGATGGCCATTTAAAAAATTTTCAATCTGACATCCTAACCCAGACAACCAGAGTATTCTAGATGAATTATTTCCCCTGTAAAAAATGTATAATTAATAAATAGATATAGGTAGGTAGATAGGAAGACAGGCAGAGTATTTCCAAGACACAAATGTATAGTATATCCTAGCAACTGTAAACAATTTATGACTATATAAGCATTACTTTCAAAATAATGCACAAGTTCATGTTTCATAGACAAAAACAGTAGTACTTTAATGATGAGTTTGAGGTCACAGGGATATTCTTATGAAAAAAGGTGTGAATTCATTAGGAACCACTAGAAATTAAGTTTTAAAATCATATGCATATGTGGAAGGGTTGGCGTTCAGGAAAAAAAGAAGAAAGAGAGATATGTTCTGCTCCACATCTATTTCTTGTTTATTGGACTCAACTGACAATGAGAAGTGATGTCTATTTGTACCACAACTGAAATAATATATTTTTGGAATAGTAACCCTCTGCTTCAGGAATTTTATGGTTAGTGAATTTTGGTTGGTATAATAAGCAAATAATAGCTTTCAAAGAAAGGAATGGTTTTAGTGATTAGGGTGTAAGATAGTAGAACTCTCCAGGAAATGCTTTAGAGGAGCTGAGAACATTTCAGACGCAATTTCTTGAGACAAGTCTCCACTGCCTCTAGAATAGAGTTCAAAACTTCACTATGGCACACTTCACCATGCTATAATTCATTTCCTTTCTATCATCAATTTTCTAAATTTTTGGTTTCTATAATACTCCATGAGTTTTATTTCTCTGGACTTTTGTACTGTTTCTTTCCTTAGATTTAAAATGCCTCCCCGCCCCCAACTCTCCACACTACTCACTAGTCAAAAAAGATTTCAGTCTAGCAATATCACATTCGTTTGTCATTCATTCATTTACACATACATTTCAAGCATCTATAATTCCCACATAAGAATGCAACAGTGAATAGACAAGTCCTCTGCTATGGAGCATCTTACAATAGAGAAGAGAAAAAACAGATATGCTAATTAATATGTCCAATAAGTGTTATAGGGACTGAGATGAGGTTAAAGTAACATGGGTTGAAATAAGGGAGCAATGCAATTAACCCCATCAGAGAGACTGGAAAATGATAAAAGATTTTTTAAAATGAAGAGGAGTTGCGTCCAAAAATGAATGTGTTTATCAAATGGACTTTGGGAAAAACAGAAGGAGATAAATTTAGGCAAAAATACATTAGGAGCAGTAAGAATGAATACATTCAAGTTTAAAACAGCTCAGTATAAATATTGATGTCATTAGAATATTTATTAAGCTGGGCGCGGTGGCTCAAGCCTGTAATCCTAGCACTTAGGGAGGCTGAGACTGGAGAATCGCGAGTTCAAAGCCAGCCTCAGCAATGGCGAGGCACTAAGCAACTCAGTGAGACCCTGTCTCTACATAAAACACAAAATAGGGCTGGGGATGTGGCTCAGTGGTCGAGTGCCCCTGAGTTCAATCCCCAGTACCAAAAAAAAAAAAAAAAAAGAATATTTATTATAATGGAATAAGGTAATTAAGATAAATGGGTGGAAGATGTACAAGGACCAAAGGGAGGAGTTAAATATTTGTCCCACAGTTGTAGGATCAATAATTTGAACAGACTTGTGTTGTAGAAAGAGCAATGTGGATGCAGGTTGTGGTATGGATTGAAGTTATAGGAAACCTGATGCAAAAAAATAATTAATAAGTTATTGATTACATCCATGTGACTATGATGAAGGTCTGAACAAGAACCAAAACAGTGGAGATAAATAAATGGGAAAATTTGGAGAAACAGAGGAGAATTATCTTTAGGTCTTGATCAATGGATGGCTTGTGAGGTGATATTAAACTTAGATCTGTGGCTTGGATACTTAGATTAATGTTCACAGCATTCACTGAATTAGATAACATAGACATAACACATTTAGTCGGAAGAAATATAGATATCTTTAGCTTGGAACATGGTGGGGTGAATTTGGCACATTAAGATGGAGATTCCAAGTACAGGTATTGTCTAGAGCAGAGAAGTAAGATTTCTTCCAGAAATGAAGCATTGAGAGTTGTTCATATATATGTAGTATTTTACATCATGATAGTAGATGATGCTGAGTTGAAAAAGCTTATTAAGAATGAGAACAGGGGACTGGGGCTGTAGCTCAGTGGTAGAGCGCTTGCCTAGCATGCGGAGGGCACTGGGTTTGATCCTCAGCACCACAGATAAATAATAAATGAATAAAATAAAGATCCATCAACAACTACAAAACTATTTAAAAAAAAGAATGAGAACAGAAAAGAGTCTAGCCAGAGTCCTAAACAACACCATTATTTAAAAGCATGTAAAAGAAGGCACCAAAACATACTTAAAATAAATGAAGAAAAATAGAAGAACTTGGGGCTGAGGCTGTAGCTCAGTGGTAAAGCGCTTGCCTTACATGCTTGAGTCACTGGGTTTGATCCTCAGCACCACATAAAAATAAAAACAAATAAAATAAATATATAAAAAAGGAGAACCAGGAGAGTATCTCATGAGTTACAAAAAGAAAACCATTTGTGAAGACTCAAAGTTACTAAAATCATGATTCTAAGAGGGGACATGACTATTGACTTTATAAAAATATAAAGTACAAATGAACCATTGTATGCCAAGAAATTAGATAACAGTAATGAAATGGACAAAGTTGTGGAAAGATAAAACTATCAAAAATGATTCTAAAAGAAATAGAAAATCAGCATAAGCCTATAACAAGCAAACAGATTGACTTAGCAATAAAAGAAACTTCCAACAAACAAAAACTTTGGATTAGATGACTTCACTGGTGAATTCTACCTAATGCTTTAAGAAGAATTAATGTGAATACTTCACAAGCTTTTCCAAAAAGAGGAAAATGCTTCCTAAATTATTTTATGAAGTCAATATTACCCTTATAATATTGCTGAGGAAGCACAGAAACCGGTACCCTCATTCATTGGTGATAGAAATGTTGATGAATGATGCAACTGCTGTGGAAAAGAGTTTTGTCAGTTTCTCAAAAAGATAAACCTATACTTATGATATATGATCCAGCATTCCACTCCAGGGCATACACTCAAGAGTATTGAAAACATATTTATATGCAAATTTGCACATACATATTTTTAGCAGCATTATTCAAAACAGCTGAAAGCTGAAACAGAGTAAATGTCCATTAACTGACACATGAATAAAAAAATGTAGCCTATCCATAGATTCAGCCCCAAGGAGGAGTGAAACAATACATCTTGGAACTTGAAAACATTATGCTAACCAGAAAAAAAGCCAATCACAAAAAGCCATATGATTTCATTTCTATTGAATACCCATCAGAGGCAAATGCACAAACAGAAAGAGTAGTGGTTGCCAAGAGATCAGAGGAAGAATGAATGGGAGTGACTGCTAATGGATATGAAGTCTCATAATGTTCTGCACTAAGATAGTAGAGATGGTTGCCTAACATTGTGAATATACTAAAAATCACCAAATCATACTATTTTAATTCATGACTTTTATGGTTTGAAAATTACTTTTTATATCTTTTATATAGGAATATAAGCTTCCATTTCTTCTTAAATTGATTTTGGTAATTTATGCCTTCAAAGAGTTTGTTCATTTCAGCAAAGTTTCAAATTTACTGAAATAAAGTTCTTCATAATATTCTGTAGGCTTGTTTGTTTTGTTTTGCTAGGGATCAAACACAGGGCCTTGTGCATGCTAGGCAAGGCTCTACCACTGAGCTACATCTCCAGCTGTCTTTATAGTATTCTTTAACATATCCCGTCTGTAAGACTTGTAGAATTTCTCACTACTTCATTTCTTATATTGATAATTTCTCTTTCTGTAAGTTCTTAATCAACCTATTTAGATAATGTTTTAGTCAGCTTTTTTGCTTCTGTAACCAAAAGACCTGACAAGAAAATTTTAGAGGAGAAAAAGTTTATTTGGTACTCTCGGTTTCAAAGGTCTCAGTTCATAGACAGCTGACTCCATTGCTGAGCCTAAGGTGAGACAGAACATCATGTCAGAAGGATGTGGAAGAGGAAAGCAGCTCAGCAGAGAGAGCTCTACTCATAAGGGACAAAATATAAACCCCAAAGTCATGATGCCAGTGGCCTACCTCCTCCAACCACATCCTAATGCCTAGAGTTACCACCCAATTAATTACTATAAGGATATTAATGCACTATTAAGGTTACAACTTTCATAATCTAATCATTTCACTTCTGAGTTCTTGCATTGGCTCACACATGAGCTTTTGGGGGACTTTTCGTATCTAAACCATAAGAGATACTTAGCAATTTCATTGCTATTATACAACAATCATCTTTTGTTTTTATTGTTTTATTTTTGTTTTTATCTTTGTATTGATTTCTGAAATTATCTTAATTATATGCTTCCTTCTACTTATTTGCATTGAATTTGTTTTTTCTTGCTTTTCAGATCATTTTCATAGAAACTTCTTCTTTTTTAATATGCATATGTAAAACTATAAATTTCCCTCTTAATGTTCCTGAAGAAGCATATCACAAATTTGGTGTGGGTTTAATTTTCACTAAATTCATATATTTTCTAATTTTTCCTGTGCTTTCTTTTTTAACACATGGGCACTTAATAGAGAAGTTGTTTTTTTTAAATTTCAAAATATCTGTGGTTATTGCAGACATTGTTCTGTTACTTACTTCTAATGTTATTCCATGAAAATGACAGAATAAACTACATCTGATTTCAACCTTTTAAAACGTATTGAAATTTGCTTTAAAGCCACCTATTTTAAAACATGAAAAAATTCTATGTGCATTTTGAAAAGATATGTATTATGTAGTTGTTTGATACAGTATTCCAGACATGTCAATTGAGTGAAAATGGTTGATAGTGTTGTTCAAAGTTTGTATCTTATAATTTTTCTATCTTCTAGCTCTACCAATTCCTAATAGAAGAATGTTTAAGTCTCTGACTTAACTGTAGGTAGTTGTGGATTTGCCTGTTTCCTCTTTCAGGTTTTAGTTTTTGCTTCATCTATTCAAAAACTTTATAATTGAGGGTAACACAGTTTGCCCTATTACTTTTGATTTGATCTCTTTACAATGGTCAAATTTCCCCTTCTATCCCTCATATTGTTCTTTGTTCTGAAGATTAACTTTCCTGATGTTAATATAGACATTCTAGCTATCTCATAATTAGTGTTTTTGTGTTATATATTTTTCACTTCCCTTTTAACCTATTAAATCTTTATATCTAAAGTGGGATTCTTTTGAACAACAGATAATTGGATCTGACTTTTTAATTCAATCTCACCATGTCTGGCCTCTAAGAGTTTTTAAAGCTTATATTTAATATACATATGGATATGATCAGATTTAAATCCACCACCTTTCTAGTTGATATCTACTAGTCCCATGTGCCCTCTGATCATTTTCCCCTCTCCTTCTTCCTTCTTTTGGATCTATTGACTAAGTTTTAGTATTCAGTATTTTATTTACTCTTTAATTATTATCTGTGCATCTTTGTTTTACTTTTGGTTGATTGTTCTGGGGTTTACAAAATTCATTTTTAAAGCATCTCAATATCCTGTCAACTAATATTATTCCATTTCATCTATACTGTAACAGCCTTACAATAATTTATTTCTATTTATCCTCTTTCCATCTGAAGTTCTATTTTAGTGACATACCATTTACTGTTATCTATAAACATCACAATTAATATTAATAATTTTTAATATTTATTAATATTTTTGCTTTGAAAAATGATTTTACATTAAAGAAATTTTTATTTTAACATTTATTCACTAATGTTTCCACTGCTGCTTCTTTTGTATATAAATTTCTAGTTGGTGCTATTTTCCTTCTGCCTAAAAGGCTATAATATTTCTTACAGAGTAGGTCTACTAGAGATGATGTTCTGAATCTTTTTTAATCTGAAAAATATTTATTTATACATCTAATTTTTAAACTATGTTGTTACTGGATGTAGGATTCTAAGAGTACTTTTTTGTTGTTTTAAATTGTCATTCTGTTGTCTTCTGTCCATAGATTCAGGCAATGATTATACTTGGATTCATTTTTTTGCACATATTGTTTTTATTCTATATTTTAGTTTCTAATTTTTCTTTATTAATATTTCCCCAAATTCCTCTTGTTGAGAATCATAGATCTGTGAGTTAGCCATTTTCATCTAATTTGTGAAATTTCTTCTTTTTGGTGTCCAATTACATGTATCATCTCCTATTTTTATATTTCCCCAAGATCACAGTTTCCTTTAAAATTTTAGCCTTTTCCCTTTATTTAGGTAATTTCCATTACCATATTTTGAAGTTCTCAATTTGTTTCACAATTTCTAAACTCCTTTTTATCTCTGAAAGCGTATTTTTAATTGGAGATGTATTTTTTTAAATATTTTTCCAAACCTTTATTTTAATTATTTATGTATTTTGTATGTGGTGCTGAGGATCGAACCCAGTGCCTCATGCGTGCAAGGCAGGCGCTCTACCACTGAGCCACAATCCCACCCCCTGGAGATGTATTTTTATATACATCTAGAAGTTTCATTTCTCTAGAACTTCTCTAGAAGTTCATTTTTTTTATAACTTCCACTTTTCTATTTATTATGATCATGCTTTTTTTATGTTCCTGAGCATTTTTTCAAAAGCACTTAGATGCTAATTATACTATGTTTGTCTTTCCTGGCTAAGTTTCCGTTGATTGGTCATATGATATATTGTATCTATTTTTTTCTCATTAATGTGTGACATTCCCCTGCTTATTTTGTATATGTGGCAATCTTTTATTAGATTGTAAATTTTATATTTTCAGGTGCTGAATTTTATATTATTCTTTTCAAGAGCACTGGTTTTTGTTTTAGCTGGTAATTAAGTTATTTGAGCCTTGTTTTCAAACTTTTTTAAATTAATTTTTATTGGTGTATTATAATTATACACAATAGTGGGATTCATTATGCTATATTCATACATGCACATAACATAATTGGATCAAACTCATTCATTCCCCATACCTTCCCTTTTTCCCATCATCCTACTGATCTGCTTGCTCTACTCTACTGATCTTCTATCATTATTATTACTATTTTAATTAGTACACTGTAATTATATGTGTAAGCAGGATTCATTGTGTTTTATTCATACATGAACATAGCACAATTTGGGAGATTTCATTCCTCAGTACTTCCCTATGCCCATCCCTTCTCCCTCCCTTTCAATCAAAAGAAGAGATAGAATAAAGATTGTTTAGCTCTGGTACTAAGTCATGACTTATCTGAGGTTTCCACTGATGGCGCAGGTATTGCACAAGGACTCTTAACTCTGGGTGTTTAGAAGTTGAGTGTTTCCCTGTGTAAACTCCAGTGACTTGTTTTCTTTCAGTTTACTAATAGGCTCACCTTATTCATTTCCCTCTCTCAGAAACCAAAGTCCTCTGTTATTTGTTGTCCAATGTATGAAAATTATTGTCATATGTATTTTTCCACTATCTAGTTTACTATAAAATAATAAGCCCAGTCCCACTTATTTTGTTATGGCCAACACTCATTAATTAAACCTTAACTGTTGTCTTTTGATTGTATCGCATAAATCATAGTGCTGGCAGCCAATTTTCCATGTGTTTCTTACATTTTTGCATGTCTTGTGAGCAAAACACTGCTTGTCTTTGTTCCCCACTATCACTTCATGTTTGTTATAGTAATTAGTTTTGAAAGATAGCAACAGGATTCCTCAGAACAAAGGGGAAGTTTTCTTACAGCCTTGAAAGATTGAGAAAGCATCTCCCTTTGGAGCAGTGGCAGGCATAATTCTCTTTTAAAAGATTTGTGTTCCTTAAACTCAGGGCTCCTGTCCTATGAAATAACTCACTGTATTTACAGACTTCTTATGGCTCTTTTCACTGTCAAAATTGGAGTTGAAGATCTGGGGCAAAATGGTAGTATTCTATTGTCATTGATGTCAGTAATAATTTTTTTTGTCTTTGATCCAGAAGTGCTATATCTCCTACTAGTATCCATGAAACAGTGATAAATTAAGTTTGTTAGCTCATAAGTGGGATGTAATCTCAGAAACTTCACAATTTTTGATACATACTTGCTGAATGTACTATTTATATTTATGTAAGCGGAGAAAAAATAAAATGTACAGTAATATAATAGTTAATGTTTGTTCAGGGAATATTCTGCAAAAGGTAGTTTTACAAAAAATCATTACAAAAGCCAGCAAAATAGTTACGATTCTTATTACTTTTTCTTTCTTTCTTTCTTTATTTTTTGCAATGCTGGGCATAGAACCCATGGCCTCATGCATGCTAGGCAAGCATTCTACCATTGAGTCATGTCTCCAGACCATTGTTCCCATTTTTCACATGAAAAACAGATTAAGACAGGATGTAAATTAAGCAAATCCAAAGAAAGAAAGAGTAAATGGTAACTTGACATTCAAATATAAGCTTTTCTGTTCACTTTCGAATGTCATGAAAACTCCCAATACTACACAATTGCAATAATATTAACATGAAAAGGCATATAATTGAGGTTTAAATTATGTGGTAGACTAACATAACTATAGAATTTCAGAAGAAAAAAATGAATCTGGTGCCAGCTAAGTTTCTCAGAAAAGACTGGAGGAAAAAGGACAAAGTAACCTGAGTTATTGCCAAGGGTTTGACACTCAAAGACCTTCCTGCAAAGGCTTCTGTAAATCCTCAGTATACAATGGAATTGTGCTATTCCTGGCTGGAAAGCAAGGTTAAAAATAAGCACATATCCATAAAACATGTGGAGTGGTAACTCCTTAGCCTTTATTTGAATGGCTTTGGTGTACCTACTGTGTTATTCATGATCTGAATGCTGGCTGACTAAGCAGGTTTCAGTGATGATGGGCAGGATGGAATAAACACCAGCCATCAAAGGTACCATATGGAGTGTGGAGCTATTTCTTGGCAAAGGACTTGACAAAACTCTTTTTCTTTTAATACTTATCTTGAAAAGAACATAAGTGAAAAACATCCATTGCCAATTAAGTACTTAAATTAAATAACCAATTTGTAAAATCTTAATAAGGACACTTAAAAATCTTACAAATACCAGAACACTGACAATAAAATCTACCCTTTAAAATTCTCTTTTCTTTAAAAATCTAAATATAAAATGTCAGAAACCAAGAAGGAGCACAGGAGCCAATGGTCCTACAGATCACTGAGGGATAGGGGGTGTGCCTGAATTTTTCCTCCAGTGTGTCAAGTGTAAAATAGAAGAAAAACCTGTACTACTTATATAAACACCTAAATTTAACTGGAAGGGGGAAAAGGAGGATAGTAGCAAGAACAGGATTCTGTAAGTGTAGTGGTTTATTTTAAGTATCAACCTGACTAGATGGAGGGATGCCCACATGGCAGGTGAAGTAATGTTTCTGCCTATGTCTGTGCAGTCATTTCCAGAAGACACTGGTGTTTGAGCAGAGAAGGTCATCCTTCAGTGGGAAGATGCCCTCCAGTTGGCTAGGAACCCAGAGGGAACCAAAAAAAGGAGAAGGTGAGTTCCCTATTATTTCTGGAGCAAAACATCCTTTTCTTCTACACTGGACATCAGAACTCCAGGTTCTTCAGCCTTTGGATTCTGGGACTTGAACAAGCCAAACCCAGGGCTCTCAGACTTAAAACTTTATACTAAATTACACCACTGTCTTCTTGGATCTCAAGTCTGTCAACTGGGTCTGAGTGACACTATCAACTTTCTCTGGTTCTCTGATTTGCAGAAAGTCTGTCGTGGGACTTCGTCTCCAAAATTGTGTGAGCCAATTGTCCTAATAAACCCCCACTCATCTGTCATGAATCTACCTATCTCCTCTTGGTTCTCTTGTCTCTAGAGAACTCTAATATAATCAAAAGCTTTCTGTATCTGGCCTTGAATTCTCAGAAATTTGCTAGAATTAAACAAACTGGACTCTTCCACACATTAAAGAATGGATACTTTAAGCATATCTTTTAAATTAGAAGTACTTCTTATGTTCCTGTTAAGATAACACATATTTATTGAAGAGTATTTTGTTGCTAAAAGGGACATGGAAGCAAGGGTAGAGTATATCTCCAAAATCATTAAAGGATCAGGTAACTTTGTGGTGGTAACAGCTATATCCAAATAGTGTATGGAGTCCAACCTCAGTAAGAAAGTGACATGGGCACAAGGAAATAGAAAAGGAGAGCTAGAAAGTAGTAATCATATGTGTTATAAAGAGCTATTCTTGGGGACATGAGACATGTGAGAAGTCTGATTCTGGAATTATAAGATCAGGATCTTGAAAATCTTCTGTTACCCTCACGGAAGTAATTCTTTCAGCAGTACAGATTGTGGAAGGAGATAAGATGGGCATGATCATATTTGGAGAAGAGGCAAAAATATTGAGACAGTGCAATAACAGCTTGAGATTTGAATATACAAAATTGGGTCCTAGCCTAATTTTTTTTGAAGTTAGAACATCATAACATTTTCCTAAACTTTAAGCTATGAAGTTGTAAACCAAAAAAGTAACTACCTAACCACAAAATAGGAGAGATAGAATTTCATTTCCCCTGTGAGAATAGCTGATGGGTCCAAATGTAGTCAGAAGGCACCAGAGTTCATTTTAGGGAAAGAATGGTCATTTTTAGGAAAATAAAGTGATTAAATGTTTAGGGAAGGAAAGTGTGACCCTGAGGACATGAACCAGATACTCCCAACAATGAAGAACTAAACTTCATCCAAGAAATTAAATATAAGTCATGTTGGGAAGAACAAAGAAAAGAAGGGAGCAGAGGCCTGAGAAAGTGGTGGATGGTTGGAACCCATGTTAGTGGAAATGGCCAAGAGGCTTTTGAAGAACAGGGAAGTCTGATACAGTTTGAAATCAAGAGCTGAATTTTTTACCATTTTCATCTCCAATCAGCATACATAAATATCACATGTAAATAGAGTTTGGGAGGGACAAAATCAAAAAGGGGAGTTTACACAGGGAAGAGATAACTACCAGCTGCAAGCTGCAGATTGGACAACATCTACAGATGCCAGAAATTAGCGCCAGATGTAACCCCGAGAAAAATAAACACCTTAGAGCTGGAAGGAATCTTGTGAAGGCATCAGACATCTCAAGGGCAAGGTGACCCAAACTGACATCTGGGTAATATGGATAAGAGTGTCCCTTTTTCAGTGTTGTTTAATTTTTGTCTTAAAATGGCAAGGCAGTGATCTTTCTGAATAAGTTTAGATATATTTAATTTGGCAAAATTTGAAGAAAAGTGCACCATGTAACTTCATTGTAGACTTTTAAGAGTTTTACTGGACTAAGTGTTGCAGGAATTTTAAATAACCATATATTTTCAATAAAAATTTCATTTTATAATTATTTTTAAGTATTATTTGACAAGTAAATATTCTGATTAAAGTGAATTTCATTTGTATTTTTAATAGTAGTAGTAATAATAATAGTGAGTGCTTACTATATGCCAGCTACTTTCCTTGTGATAGATTTTTATTATGTGATTATTGGGCTGATTAGAGTTAGGACCCCTAGTACCATGGCTTAAAGAAGATTGGAATTCAATTCTCTTTCCACATATAAATTCAGACAGATGAAAAATTCTACTTGCTAATGTTTTCAGGATCCAGAATTCTTTGAGCTTCTTATTCCATCATTCCTGGGATATTCCCCTCTCTGCACAGTCCAAATGGTTCCCCATCAAATCTACATTATCCCAGTGGGCAGAGAATAAATGAAACAAAAGGGAGGTGTCAATAAGGACAGATGTTGCATATACTTAATGCTGTCATGTTTTCTGTCTAGAATTTAGGCACAGGGCCAAACTAGCTGCAAATGAAGTACTGATAAATGACTGATCATTACAGGTGACAATGTGTCTAGTTAAAAGAGGGACTTCTATTATTATAGAAGAGAAGATACAACATTAGAATCACCTAACACCCTCTGACTCTCTAACTGGACTATGGGATTCTGTAAGAGGATCTCTGTATCCTCTCTATTTAGATAAGAAAGAGTCAATTGTTTGAAATCAGTGAAAGGTAAGACCACTTGTGATTGGGCTTTAATACCAAACACGAAACTCACTACAAAATTCTTCCCAGGAAATCCAATCAAAATTCTATTCCTCCACTCTATTGTTTTACACAATTAGAAAGATGAGGATATCCTATGGAAAGCTAACTTATCCTAAAAATGTCTAAAATGATCTCCAGAAGATCACAGTATCTGTGAGCTCTCCATAGGACATGGCCTTATTTCCTGATTTACAGGTGATTCGCAGGTGTTTTTTCATGACCAAGAAAATACACATCCTTGGAAATCTAGTATAGTGCATATGGAAGGTAAAATGCCATTTTCTAAGTTACAATTAAAAATATAATCTGAAAGGCAAACTCTAGGTGCTACTCGAATATCTCCCCAATCACTTCAAGCTGTCTTATAACTGTGTCTCAGGCTATTGTAGGTATCTTAGCTCTCTGTTAAGACTGACATGCACCACTCACGTTTTTCTCCAAAACACAGCATACATTGAGTGATCATGTTGGTAAACTTCATTCATTAAGATGTTCATTTTACAATAAAATGAAGAAATCACAGTAGAAAAGAGGAAACTAAACATTGGTAAATAGCTATCACTTCTCCCATCAGCCATAATTATTCCCAAGAATTTGGATAATTGCCTCTCCCTTCAGTACCTTCTATGTTGTCACCATAGAAGGGCCTATATATATAGCCCTATGGGCCATATATATAGCTCCTATGTCAAGAATCCTCTTTTGGTCTCCTTTCTCAGTCTAGATCCTTAATTAATCTCTTGGCTAGTATCCAGCTTCCCGTACTAGGAAACAAAAATTCTGTAGATGTTTTTATAATCTTGGCAGTGATATACTTAAACACGGATATTTGTGCTAAAGAAGAAAAATGGATTCTTATTCTAAGGCTGTATAATTATAAAGCTTCCTAAAGTGATCCTTTTTAGAATTCAGGAACTTCCCACTCACCTCGCTCCCACACGATCTGCTTTCTACTTCCATCCTAGAATTCAGGAAGTCCTACAGCTTTTGTTTTTAACAGAAGTTTCTTCCTTGTAGAGACCCATCAGTCTTACAGAGCTCCATTATTATTAGCCTTGTATACCATGTGTAGCAATAAACATTGAGCCCTTATCCACTTTCCGTATTGTCATCAATTATGAGCATGTTTGAGTTCTCTTCCTGGTAACCTTGAGGTCTCTTAAAGGTAGAAAAATTTACCTTTGTGTCCCCACTGAATGTAACACAGTGCTTTGTGATCAGTGAGTATTTTATGAGGAAAAGTTAAGCGAGAGTTGTGTGTAGTTCACTCCAGAGAACATAGCTTGAATAGCACTGCCCAGTAACTTCATGCGATGATGGAAATGTTCTATATCTGCACTAATTTGGGTAGGCACTAAGATACAAGTGGCTACTGAGCACTTGACATGTGACTGAGAAATGTTTTTATTTTCACTAGTTTTAATTAATTTAAATTTAAATATACATAGCCACATGTGGCTAGTGGCTACCTCATTGGAGAGAGCAAAGAGAATATACAGCAAAAATCTTTGCCTCCTTTGTTTTCTTAATCATGTTTTTCTTTCTTCTCCAAAATAAACAGAATTCCAAAAAGTGACCTTTCTCTGAATGACTTAGAAATTGAAAGGAAGAGTCAGTTTCTCCAGTGATGATAACACATCTGCCCACAGGCTCTAAGCAGCCCTCCGTGCTAGGTTCTATGCTGAATGCTCCTCATTTATTATTCACATCTCATTGAGCTGTGTGAAGTCGACAGTATTATTATCTCCATTTAACTGAGGCAAGGAGATACTAAGTCTATTGCCTAGTCATAGGTTAGCTGGAGCGTCTATAAAAAATGAATGAGTGAGTGAAAAAATGAATCAAATGGTGAATACTAGTGTCTCAGAGGTGGTCTATGTGCACACTCTTTCCTCTAGTGAGCATCCTTACCTCTGGGTCAAAGGATGAATTCTGAGTTCTCACATGCCCAAAAGGAGAAAGTGAGAAATTGCTCCTCACCATGTTCTGGACTTTTTCCGAGTTGTGGGTCCTCATCCCCTTACATTGCACACATTGTGCTTTATGAGTACTCAGGAAGGAGAAAGCTAGAGCAGGGATTTTCCCACATTCAAGCCCTAAAGGAGAACAACTTGGAAACAACCTTTTTTCAGAGAGCTGAACTCACTAAAAAAAAGTTTGCTCAGGAAAATTTCTTCCACAATGAAGGGGTTCTGGGACAGGATATAGGAAGCTCAGAGGAACTTTTTTAGCCTTTAGAATGTTGCTGTGGGTTTTGTTGGGGCTTTGTTTGTGCATGTGATCATTTGAGTTTTGTTTCCAAAGGCAGAACCCAATATCTAAGACCTGACAGACTCCAACTTAGTAAATGCCAGAAAGGGGCATTCCTTTCTCCTGCACTCAGTCAGGGTTGCTAAGGTTAGGGCTTAAAGGAGACATGAAATCATACTGGGTAGGAGGATTGGATGAGACATTCATGACACAAATGGCTCATTATGTACAATATGCAACGGAGCAAAATAGCCACCCCCAAACTGGATCATGCGTGATCTTTTGAGGTTAACAAAAGGAATGCCATGGTAGAAGTGATGGAAATCTACAAGAATGAGGCCCTCAGAGCCAATCTTGTCATTCTCTCTGCTTTCATCTCCCCTAAAATTGGCTCATTACACTACTAGAAAAATACACCACAGAATGAAGTTATGTTCCAAAAAGTATTGCCCTGAGCATTCTATATACAGGAATATTATTTTCCTTTATGGTTTTGTACATATATGTAGTTAAGTCAGCCTAGCAATTAGTTGGACCGATGTAAGTGTTTGCCGTCTTTGTTGAAAGAAGATTCTGTGATTTGATTTAAATATGTTCATGTACAAATATGTTTTCATCTTTAACTGTTTATATCTATTTAGACAGGCTGCTGTAAGCATCCATTACACTCTGTGACTTCCATTGTGATGGTGTTTATTATTACATATTGCGCAACAAGCAGGTGTTGATGATGATAATATACCTGAAAGAACACTTATGTTCTCTCAGCAGTAATTTGCAATAGTGCTGTAGGGATAAACAAAGGAGCCAAGACAGGATTACTGTAAACACTTGGCTTGCACACCTGTATTAATGACACCCACCTACAGAGAGAGAAAAAAAAGCAAGGGACACTTATGCAGGTGAGGGCACAAATGTGATAGGTGGGTATGATAATACAGTAGGCTCTCAGAGGAGTGCAGATATGGCATGATGTCTACTACAGTGAACATATGCTATTATTGCCCAGAATCTGGCCTCCTTCTGACTATAACATTTGTTTTTGCTTTCAGTGGCCAACTTCTTCCATACTCTCACGGTATGAGCTTGGGTGTTAGAACTTCTCACTCTAAATTAAAACAACAATAATAACAACAAATCAGAGAGGTGGATTCACCAAAGAATGCTGATATTTATTTGAGAATAGCAGAGCATTGCAGTAGAAATACAAATGTCATAAAAAATTATGGGCATGTTTGAAGAGATTGAGGCAAGGGGAAGTTTTTGAAGAAAAAAATGAGGAGGATTACATTAGCTATTTTGAAATAATAATCCTTTGTCACAATAATTAATAACAATAGTGGCATTGGTTTGAAGTTGAATACACAGTTGCTGGGCAGAGGTCCTTGCACAAGTACTTGTTTTTGCATAAGGTTGCAGTAGTCTGTGCAAACCTGTGATTTTGGCGGTCTTCTGTAGTAGTTACTGTTAGGTTATCATGTAATAAGAACTCTTCCTTCATAACATCCCAGCTTTAATCACCTCTTTTTGATAGGGTAGATACAGTGATTCTATTTTGATTTTGACATTACTTTCACACACCCTTGAATCTAGGTGTGTTTTTTAATCCAAAGGCTGACCAACCTGAGTGACCCTGATTGGTTAAGGGTAGGTATGTGACCAAATGCTGGGCCAATTAAGAGTCACACCTAGGATTTTTGTAGAACCATTGAAGAAGAGGCAGTAGATTTCACAGGAGATTGCATAACTGGTAGGATTTGGAACTGCTGTTGGATATCTTTCCACAACATGGTAAGTTCTCCCTGAGAATGAAGCCAACAGAAAGAGAAACTGAATTGGGAGAGAGACTGTATTGCTTGAAGGTCTGGATTCAGCCACATTTGAAGTTCAACTCCTTGAACTTCTCAATTTTATGAACTGATAAATGTTCTTTTTTACGTAAGGCAGTGAGTGTGGTGTTTCTGTGGCTTGAAATCAGAAGAGTTCTGACTAATATGCCTCTCTCTAGAAGGGTGTGTACTAGAAGAGTGTGTACTAGGAGGGTGTATACTTAAGTAAGAAAACCTAACACTTACTGACACTACCATCTGCCAGGTTAGTTGTATAAGCACAACGTGCTCATGGAAGCTTATAGCTGTAGGGCATAGTATTCCCATGTTACATACAAGGAGTGTTCATTGGTGGTTTACTATAATTTGATTAATGTTTTCACCTATTTTTGGCACTTATATTGGTCTAAGTTTTGGACATTATAAACCAGCATGGAAAACTGATGCTTAGTTTGGTCCTTAATGATGTTTTTAAAATCTGAAAGTCTTTAGATACAGTGGTTAGCTGTTGTCTCCACTATTTGCTATACCAAATGTTCTTCCTGTGTCTTCACTAATTTCTGTCACCTGTCTGCCTCAGTAAGCAACTGAATTTTTGATCCCTATAAGATATCAAGACAAACATTCCAATACATATGACTTAGTCTACTTCTTCAGTTCTTTGTCTTAGAAGTGTGATTTCTAGGTGAAAGTTTCATACTTTTGCAGGATTTTTATTATATATTGCCAACCTGCCTCCTAGATAGCAATATCAATTTACTCTCTAAACAGTAGTGTGAATTTGTGCCTCTTTCTCCACACTCATACCAACCCCGGGTGTTACCATTCTTTTCAGTCATGAAAGTCTGATATGTGAAATTATTATCTCCTTTTTGTGAGAACTTTGTACTTCTATTAATTAAATTCCAAAATGAAGTTGATGCTGATGCTAAAACCACATTTTGAAAAGCACCGTCCTAGACCTTGAATACATCTTCCTCTTGGGAGCTTGCTACCTGTTGGGAAATTGCATTGAGTTCTGTTCCTCCAAGCTGGTAAGAGAGAGCTGTGATTTTCCAAGATGGTCTGAGTCTGGATGACTAATTTTGCCTTTTAGGAGTTGAGTAATAAAAGTTTACTTCTTATGGATAAAACCTCAATTTCCCAGCATCACCTATACATAGAATAAATGCAATATATGGTTTCCAATTAATTGATTCCCAACTAGTTTAGAAACAAGAGAATAGAGAAGTATTATTTCATAATCCCATCCATCCAATGTTATGAACACCTCAAAAGCTGAAACCCATGAAATAGCATTACTGTTCATAAAACACAAGTATATTAGAAAATATAATGAATTCTTATAAGCATTTTAGTGGTGACTTCTTCTCCTTCCCTCTAAAAATAATGGGTCTCAAACACTACATCAAAATAAATATATCCACAATTGCAAAAAGTCAAACCCAAGAGATGGTCAAAAGAGATGGAGAAATAGTTTTAGGTGTTAATCAAGACAACTTTTTGCCTATTTATAATATTTTGAATCATCATGTATCACTTAATGATGGGATTAAATTCAGAGAAATGCTTTGCTAGGCAATCTCATCTTTGTTCAAAAATCACAGTGTTCTTACACAAAGGCAGCTGTGATATCATAGTGATATAAACTTATGAGACAAGCCCATTGTATATACAGTCTATTGCTGACTGAAGCATCTTTATGTGGTGCATTACTGTATATTTAAAACTAATGATAAAGTTCTATTTTAGTTGCAAACACCAAGAGGTATTTAAATCTCCTTTAAATGAGGCTGTGAAAAATAAATATCCTTTAAAAAAGAAGGGTAATAGCCCATAAGTGATATTTGCCTCCAAATAATAAGACCAATTTAGCTCCCTATGGCTGAAATCTACCATATTTTGCATATGATATCTAATAAATATGGTTTTCTTTTAGCCCTTTAATATCAAAAATTCAATAAAGAAATTTCTTCTGAAGTTTAATTCTACTAAAAGACTGGCTGTGGCAAAGGAAACCAAAATTACTGTCTTGCCATTAAGCCTAGTTACCACATCAAATTATGGATTACCCTATAAATATATTTTCACTCTCATTGGAAATTTCATATTGCACAAACAAGAGAAAAATGAAATCATTCTGTCATATGTTATAGAAGCTCCAGTATCTAGCAAAAGGGATTGGGAAAACACCATGTTTTACTATCTTATTAGATTCATTTATAATATATATAAATGAGATGTTTTTTTCTTATCTTGGTAAGGTATTTTCATAAAAGTTGTGGAATACTGTGATACTGTTCCAAGAGAAAGATTGTTTTCCTGTGATCTTAGAGGCAGTAGACCTTTTAATAAGACCATCAACATATCCACCAAAAATGCTGAATACAAAGAAACATACATAAAGGTGCTGGAGAACTAGATGGTATATATTTTTAAAATTGATTCATGATTTCATTAGATGAGCAAATATTTTATATTTATACTAAATGAGACATTAAATTATTTACCAATTTATTCAAGCAAAATGCTGGTAACTTTAGTCCCTAACATGATTTCTGAGAAGCCTGACCACTCTTAAGAGGAAACTAATAATGACTAAATTCTTTATAGGCTTATTTATTTTGAAATAAATACCCTCTGTCTTAGCCCATTTTCTGCTGCTACGACAGCATATCTGAAACTGAGTAATTCAGGAGGAAAAAAAAAAAAAAACTTGGGCTCCCAGTTCTGGAGGCTGGGGAGTTCAGGAGCATGACAATGCCACCTGTCAGGACCTTCAAACTGCATCATCTCATGGTAGAGGACAAAAGAGCACAAGAATAAATGACAGCAAGAAGGGGCTGGACTTTGTTTCACACAGGCATACTCTCCTTATGCTAACCTACTCCCAGGATAATAGGATATTCAATTCATGAAGTCAGAATTCATGGACTAACCATCTATTGAGACCCTACCTCCCAAGACTGTTGTTGCACTGGGAATTAAGTTTCCTACCTATGGAATTTAGAGGATATATTCAAGTGATAGCACCATCATTTTGAAGATACTGTCAGAAATTTCCTTCCAGATCTTACAGTGTTACCAATCACTTCTGTGAGGTTATCTTCAAATCAAAATATAATATCAGAATGGGAAGTCTACATGAAATGGTATTTTTTGTGCCTAAATATATAAAAGAAAACAATTGATTTTGAAGCTCACAGAAAAGAATAAGGATAAATATTGCCAATGATATATAAATAACAACTTGAGCATTATCATCTGTAGAATGTAGTTTGTAAACTATCTTCTTGACCCAGTTTAAAATTTGGGGAGAACATCTGGATTGACTTTATCAGTTATTCTAGAATCCATAAGGGAATAATAAAAGACTAAGTGGGAAATTTTAAGTGAACTTTTCATTATTTTTCTGCATTTATCTTGGAAATGAATTTGTATTCACAGCTTTATTTTATCTTTTCACTGCTTTATTAATTACTTGCTTAAGAATGACTGAAAAGAAAACGTAGATCAAAAGTACTTGAGCTAGGCGTGGTGGTGCACTCCTGTAGTCCCAGGACTTTGGGAGGCTGAGACTGGAGAATCGTGAGTTCAAAGCCAGCCTCAGCAAAGGCGAAGCACTAAACAACTCATTGAGACCTTGTCTCTAAATAAAACACAAGATAGGGCTGAGGATGTGGCTCAGTGGTCAAGTACCCTTGACTTTAATCACCGGTACCAAAAAAAAAGTACTTGAATGTATCTTTGTGAAAGAACATTAAAACATTTATTTCTTCTACTATTTGAGTTATCACATGAATAGTTATAACTTAGAGATTAAAGTATTTAAGACATTCTATTAGCTATAATATAATAGAGATCTGAGAATTCTTCTAGTGACACCCAGGGTAAGGAAAGAAATGAAAATAAAAATAAACAGAATAATACAGTAACAAAAATATTCTTGCAATTTAGCTGCTTTGGATTTTCAAGTAAAGTGTTAAGAACATGATAGAAGCACTGATTAGTGCTAGTCACTAATAGGAAAAGATATTGCTCTTTGTAGGAAGGAAGACTCTAATCAGAGCCTGATTTTGCTCAGAGTAAAAGCTGCAGCTTTTCTAACTATTTACTTGGGATTTAAGGAAATTTCATTAAAAAAATACTGTGAATCTGAAGGTCCTAACTCTGTTTTACTTCATTAAAACAATGAGTTTTGTTTTTCTTTGCTTTTAGAAAAACAAAGTTTATTAGGAAGTCAAATATTAATTTAGAGTAAAATAGACTGTATTCAAAACTAAAGAACATTTTAAATTAAGCCTTGATTGCCAGTATTATGATTGTTTTCAATGATTTATAATTTGTGGGGATGAGAAAAGTCATTTGATAACTGTTGAAACTCTTATGCCTCTTATTAATCCAAAAGAATTAGTCAGAAAGTTGCTTTGAGACATTTGAAGAGAATTAAGAATAACTATTCTTGAGTTTGTTAAATTCTTCAAACAAGTCTAAAGGGAACAATATCCTATCAACATCAGCAGTAAATGAGTAGAGAAATAAAATAACTATTAAGTATTGTATAAACTGTTGAGAGAGGACATGTGCAATGGCAGAGCTCCCCTTCAAAGCCAAGCACCTGGGAACAAGTCCCAGCCCTGCTCCCCACCATGAAGGACCCTGGGCAAGTTTCTTCCCTTCCCAGGCCTCAGTTTCCTCATTTCTTTGGAGTGACAGGATTGCTATGGGATAAAGTTAAAGATTTAAATAGTGGGGATCTCCGAGGCTCTCAGTTGAGTGTTGACATTAAAACTATTTTCATAACAATTCTAAGATACTGTTTGCTTTGTTCACTCTCCTTTTCTCATGAGGGTCCAGTGGAGTTTGTCAGAGTCTACATCATGTGAGATATGTGAAAGCAGAGCAGACATGAGAATCCAGCTGTCTCCAATTAAGTCAGACACTGAAGAGATTCACAAGAATGTGAAAGTGCCTCTCCTCTCACTGAATTGTTTTGTTTTTGAAAAGAGTTGTTCCTTAGTGTCCATGAAGGATTTTTCTAGAACCTACTCAGATACCAAAATTCTAGTCCCTTAAATAAAATGGTATAGTATTTCTTTATAACCTATATACTTCTTCTCATACTTTAAATTATTTCTAGGTTATTTGTAATATCTAATACAACATAAATGCTATGTAAACAGTTGTTATACTGTATTATTTAGGGAATAATGACATATTCAGCACAGATGCAAAATTTTTTTTTAGTTGTTGATTGACCTTTATTTATTCACTTATTTTTATGTGGTGCTGAGGATCAAACTCAGTGTCTCACACATGCAAGGCAAGTGCTCTACCACTGAGCCACAATCCCAGGCCCAGATGCAAAATTTTTCCCAAATATTTTCTATCTTTCTATCCGTTGATATAGATGACTGATTGTATAGCTACTATTCATAAAACCATGCAGTTGAGGTTAACATGTAATTTATTTTTAAGTAAATAAATATTAAAAAGTTTCACTTACTCCATTTTTATTTCTAATAAAGAAAATATAGTAATGTAATAAATGTCCATAGATATAAAAGCAGCTCTTTGGATTCTCAGTAATATTTAGGAATATAATAGATCTGGAGTCCAAAAGGCTGAGAACTACTGACTTAAATCAATTGCCTGGCAATGTTTTTTTTTTTTTTTTTTTGTACCAGGAATTGAGAATCCAGGGGTACTTAACCACTAAGTTACATCCCCAGCCCTCATTATTTTTTTCATTTTGAGACAGGGTCTCCCTAAGTTGCTTAGGACCTCACTAAATTACAGAGGCTGGCTTTGAACATGCAATCCTCCTGCCTCAGCCTCCTGAGCCACTGAGATTACAGGCATGCACCACTGTGCCTGGTCAAATTTTTTTTTTTTTTCAAATAAATAACAGCACAAGTCAGCAAGCAATTGTTTGCTAAACTATGTAGCCCAAATTTGTTTTCAGAACATATAGCAATTATGGCTGTATTATTCCCCTACTTTTAAATACATTGTTAAAAGCATGGCTTTTCCATTCAAGTTGCATATTAAAACATCTGTAAAGATTCTTTAAAATCCTATTGTCTCGGCCCTCACATCCTGTGACTGATATTTTATAGAAGCTCTCTTTTGATGGATTAATTTCATTATTTAAATAAGAGGTTTAATGATTACTATATCTGTAGGAGCACTCTCCATACCTTTAGCGCCTCCCCTCCCCCTTCCCCCACCCTATGCTGATGGACTGCGAGCCTGACACAGAATGGTACCCCATTGGCTGTAACCTCAGGGCCATGATTGGTCTGAGGACGATTGGTCTGAGGACCATTCATAAGCTGTTACACTCCTAGGCTACAAAAATTTTTTAAAAATTAATAAAGCTCAAAAGCCTAACACAAATTTTAAAAACGTATTTGTTGAAGTTTTAAAATGAAACACTTGAAAGCTATTTATTGTGTTCCTTGCCAACTTCAGGAGACACACCCTTGTGGTGATAAAAGAGCTGTAGCTTACATAATCCTGGCCCTGATGGAGGAGAGTCTGCACTGTCCCCACAGTGAGTACCAGAAGGAGAAGAGCTCCCTAGTGACTGGCTCCTGAGCCCATGCCACAACCCTGGGATCTGAAGTAGACTAGGAGAAACTTAGTGCAGGCAGCCTCCTCCATCCCCAGACCCATAGCTTTATGCAGGCAGGGATGACTTCACCTGCCACACCCAGCCAGTCCAGCACTGGGACCAGGACGGTACCAAATGGCCTGCCACTGTGAACTGTGAAAGAAAACGAGCGAGCGTTCTGAAGTCCAAACTTTTATTGTTCTTAGTGGGGGGGAAAAAAACCAAAAAACCCACCAGTTTATGCTTTTATGTTTTTTAATTAATGGCTACAAACTCTCTTTATCTTTGGTATTTCCCCTCTGAAAAAATACAAGTTGGCAGGGAAGTGACTTTTTCTCCTTCAAAAGAAAGATTCTTTGTGTCTAATCATCACTACCACCTAGCTCTCCTATCTCCTCATCCCCGCCCTCCACACCACCCCCTCCATGACTATAACATCAACAGAGGTTGACAGCCTGGACACTACTTATTTTTTCCTGTAACCCTGGGGCCACATAGATTCTCTAACATCTTCACCCCCTACTTTTATTCCCTATCTTCACCTATCCAGGTCTCAATTTCCTGATCAAAGAATGCAATATGAATCTTTTCTATTTCTCACAATTCTTTGAGTTCATTTGGATTGGAACATTTTGTGCTCAAAACAGTGGCACAGATTTAGTATTTTTAGCATTCCTATAGGCATGACGTAAATTTGCTCTAGAATTTTCAATATTATTTTTCATTCTAATTCTCTTCCTATTAATTCCTTTCACTTCTCTTTAATTCCTTGACTTTTATATGTTATACCTGCATTCATTTACTTCTCTACAAATTGGATTTATTCAACAAACATTTACTGATCCATTAATAAATGCTCATATGTACTTTCATTCTTTAACCCTAAAAGCACTTTTTTTTTTTAATAATTATGGGCAGGATACATGCTAGACTAATTTTAAGCAATAAAACCTGAACTTGAGTTTATCTGTAAATAGTGAATAACCCTTATCAAGTGTTTATTTTAATGATGTTGACATTCTATTATCAAGCTCCCCATATGCTTTTTCTTCAGGTGAATAATACTGGTCACAGGATAATTGGTGCTTAAATTCCTTAAAGAGTACATTTGCCTTTAAGAACAGGGCCATGGGGAGGAATCACTTGATGGTTTGTAAGTCTAACTTTCCAGGTAGTCTCACAAATAGGACCTCATGACATAATTAAGTTCATATTCTTGATATTATTATTAGATATAAAATACTATTTTCTTTCACTCTCTTTTCTACTCAGTAAATAACTGTCTAATTGTATCTTCTGCAATTTATGATGTCAGGGATAAAAATGCGATAAAATCAGCACATAGTCATAGAATTTGACTTTTTCAGGAGTATATTAATCCCAAAGTTGTCTTCTCATTCATTATACACAACCAAAATTGACTTTAAGTTTTCTTTATTAATGGAAGCATTTTTTCCCAGTAATACTTACATATGGTAATAAAATCACCATGTAGAGAAAGACTGCTAGTGAAAATCAACACTTTTCCTAATCTCTCCTATTGTTCTACAAGTCTCACTTTCCCCAAAACAGCAGCTTTTAATTTTTATTTTAAATTCTTTGAATGATTATCCCTATGTGCCTAAATAATACTTGTATCACTTTTTTAAATGTATCATCTAGAGAAAAATTTCATTGATTTCCTACTATGATAGATGAAAATTTAGCTCCCTTAAGCCAATCCTCACTTTGTCTTCTCAACCTTTAATGGACATCTGTTTGCTTTGCTTTGTTTGTATGCTTGTTTTCTTTTTCTTTTTTCTTTTTTTGCTTTCCCAACATTTGAACATTATTACTATCTGGGGAATGCGTCTTCTGATGAGATGAGAGGCAGAGGTAGCTTCTTGCCAAAGCAATTGAAAACACTAGACACTCACTTTATCAGGCTTGTCTGCACCTCGATTCATGCATGTGAATTAGGCTTTACAGAGCTGACTTACCACCCCAGACTTGGAATCAGTAGATGGTAGTGTGAAGACCCAGAGGCACAATTGTGGTAAAATTGTGTTTCTGGGTAGCAGTGGTAGCAGTGCTAACTGGAGAATCCAGCCTTCTGGGCAAGGAGCATGTATAATATAATCTGCCCTGCCTTATGCATAACAATAAAGTCCATTTTTCTATTAGGCTAATCCTGCTGTGTGTTTTTAAAAATTACTCCCGGCCACAAAGCCACAGATTGTCCAGTCCTCCATGTCATTTGCTTTTCCTTCTTAAGTGAGCCATAGTTGGTTTATGTTGCTTACAATCAGGAATCCTGACTAACATACTATCTAATCCTGATACAATATATTACTGCTGTCAGATCCTCTCCACTGGTCATGTTACAACTTAAAGCAACACACTAAAATGTTCCCTGCTTCTCTCAAGAACAAAGTGATCTCAACTTCCAACTTTGTAAAATGAAGACATTAGTGCATCAATACTTGCTTCTACATCTCCTTTCTTCTAAGATAAAATATTTATATTCTATTCTAGAATGATATTTATCTTCTGTGCTTTATGATTTAATTCTAAAAGATAAAAACCAATATTTACATTGTGACTATGTAAAAATTATTCAATAGTGTACTATATTTACATTTCTTTTTATATCTCCTATATGTGTTATAACCAAATATAACTCCTATGATATTTCAAGAAAAATGTTCCCACAGTCAAGTTGGAATGGGTTTTCTTTGTTCTTACAATTTGTCATCTGTCTTTATCATAACTTCGAATTTTTCTAACTTATACCTGGGGGGCTCCATTCCTCTGTTCCAAAATCTGGATTTTCTAGGACTGCTGCAAGTTAATGACTTTGGGACAAGATGCCACTGTTTTCCTCCTTTTAATCCAATAGTTCTTGAAAACTATGTCTTTCTTTTCTTGATTACTTTTTGTTTTACTGAGGACATTTCAAAGTAACTTTCTAAGAAAGAGGTTCTATGGTAGTTAAATACTTGGTGTCCTTGGTTTGCCTTTGTGAAAAATTTTTCATTATGGCCTTCCATTTGATTGATACGTTGGTTAAATGTGGACTTTGTGTGTTTTGTTTGTATGCTTGTTTTCTTGGTTAAATGTGGACTTTTGAGTTGAAAATAAGTTCCATATAGAAGTCTGAATACCTTTATTGTTGCTCATGAGATGTCTGGAACTCAATGAAATGCTGTTTATTGCTCTTTGAGAAATGTTTCTGAAAGAATAAAAGATACAGTTGAATGAAGAGGGCAAGAAGACAGCATACATAAAGAAGAATCAGAGCAAGAGGTATTGTGTAACAAACCTGACAGGATATTGTACTGGAGTAAATATTAGGGTATTATGTTTGGTACCTAGGGTAAGAGGAGAGAAGTTCCTAAAAGAAAGAACATTGGATAAGAACTTCAGAGAAACTCATCTTGGCAATTTGGCTTAACCACTCTGTGTTTCCCTACTATGTTGAACTCCATGAAGTTGACTGTTCTTCTAGAAATTATTCTCATAAATTGCTGATTTTAAAAAATCATCAAAGCAATCAATCGTTTTATCCTCTAAAACATACATACATATGACATGTGATAGTGCTGAGATTTTTCCTTTTCTGCAGGAAAGGGTTAGCATATCACAGCATAGTGTGAATATCTTGCATTTTTAATAGCATAGTGAAGAGAAAACTTACTGAATTACCAATGACTCATATTGCAATTGGAATATTTTCTTCTCTTGAAAACATATACTCATACACTAATTATAATCCACACTATTGGTTATTTGAAATTTATTTTGCTTTATGAACCATGTAGAATGAAAAGCAATCACAGTGTAATGTGGTACAATGTTACGTGATTACACCTACTACAATTACAAGTTCAACAAACTTGGACTAAGATTCAAATGAGTAGCGTGACTCCAAGGGAAACAGTTTCATAATGGTATCCAGTATTCTCAATTAACACAGGAAAGATTAATGGAGCTTTTTTCCCCTTTGGTGGTCTCTGTTGAGAAGGAAAAAACATGAACTGCCATTTGATTTTCCACTCAATTGCATCCACCAACTGGCAGACAGACCAACTGGGAAAGTTCCTCCATGCGGTAGCTGGATTTGCCATGGGTGTGGCCTGAGTAGGTTACCAAGGCTGATTCTCCATGATCGGAATACTCCACCAGCAGTAACTCTGAGGGAGACTCGAAGACTGAGTAGTAAGAAGTACTCAAGATGGAAATAATTATTAGGAAATTTCCTCTTCTCTTCATTTAGCTTAACTTCTAATTAGCTACATTTTCATGCTCTAAGAACATCTCAAGTCTATGTCTGATCAGCTACTTTCAGCAGGAAATGAATTGCATATCAAAACGGATTTGATGCTTCTCAGTAAACAGGCAAATCAGTTGAGCAGTGAGCAAAATGAAAATTTTAGTACCATCATCCTGAAAAAAAAAGGTGATGACTGCTACAGGTTGAGAGAGTTATGACCTGTCAGAATCCTCTGCTGCAAGGCGCAGCTCAGCTGTACACCAAGTCCCCATGGCTGCTGCAGTCAAGAATCTGAACACGGTCGGGAATTCTCTGAGGATGTTATTCATAAAGGCACAGTTAATCAAACTCAGACCTCTCTTCAAAATCTCACTGTAAAAGCCAAGTTTATTGCCAGCAGCAGGAAGGTGCCAGACCAGAGAAGGTAAGCTAGAATCTGTGTGCCCTGGCTTCAGAACCATGAGGTCTCAACCCATCTTAAAAAGTAAAAAAAGATGTGTGTTTTTACATTTACTAAATAGTTGGCTTTCGATGCATACAATCAGAGCTTTTTACTTATCCAAAGGTTTTTAACCTACAGAAGTAGATATTTTAATTTTATTTATTTTAATTCAATTTACCAAAAAAAGAAAGAAAGAAAAAAAAACCCTTTCCTTCTTTGCCTCCCTTACCCTTTAGAGGAATTCAGAAAGGACAAATATGGGCCAAAATCACTTTGGCTAGTGTCCATAGTTACCAGGCTGAAAGAGAAGGCAGTTTTCTGGAGAAATGGTGTTGCTTCAGATGCCCGATGCCAGATGCCTGCTAAAAGCATTGCAGACTCTCAGATTCTTTTCCTGACTCCTGTGCCATCACACAAAGGTATGGTGACTTTTTTGATGGAGCTGCTAGAGTATTTTCTGGGTCTGAGAAGAAAGGTTTTCTTTATTCTTTGCACAGGGAAATCTCTATCTACCAAAAGTGGAGCCATTTAGGTTCAGTTGTTTAGTACTAACTCAGAGTGGAGAGAGACACTAAAGCATGGTCATGCTCTCATGTTGGAAGGAAAAAATAAACACGAGGAGATTTAGGTTCTCTCAGTTGTACAACTCCTCTGCGGACTCTTTGCTGAACATTTGTTGCTTTTTTTCTTCCCGACTCAGGGACAAATTTGTTCAGGGCCCTCGAAGATAAACGTGAAGCAAATGTATAAAAAGGTTTGCTTAGGATTCTCCTTCTATAAGGGTGGAAATGAATAGGTAGAGATTATCATAAATCTACATTCAGCTTTGCTCTGAGTCTCTGATTCTTCCTTTGTAAAATATCGATGGAAATGCCAATGTCTTAGAGTTGCTGAACTTTTTAAAAAGTAATAGATTTTGTATTTAGGGCAATTTTTGGTTTATAGAAAAATCAAATAGAAACTAGAGAGAGTTCTTAAACACTCCTTCTCCAATTTCCCTCAGTTCCCCCCATTATTATGGTCTTGTATTAGTGTTGTGGGTTTGGTATGGTTCGAATATGAAGTATCTCCCAAATATTCATGTGTTATAGGTTTGGTCCTCAATGCAGCAATGCTCAGAGGTGGGGCTTTAGGGAAGTTATTGGATCAATGGATTAATATGCCAAGGATTAATAATTTGATGGCATTATAAGGAAGTGACAAAAATATTAGAAGTAGGGTCACTGGGGCCATGTCCTTGGGGACTTTATCTTGTTCCTATCCACTGCTTCATTCCCTCCACACCCACCCTCACCCATTGCACTGTTGCCATGAGCAGATGAGCAGCTTTCTTCATGTAAAATGCCCTTCTACCATGATGTTCTGCCTCACCTCAGGCCCAGAGCAATGGAGCTGGCCAACCATCAACCAAAACCACGAAACAAAATAAACCCTTTCTTTTTTAAGTTGTCAAGTATTTCATTCACAGCAACAAAAAGCTAAAACAGGGTTGTTAAATTGTAAATTACATAACACATAAAAAGCACAAGTCTTTTAAGTGCTAGAAGGTGGCTATAAATATGAATTCTTAACTATAATTCAAGAGCTCCGTTTTCATTAATGTATCAAGTTTTCACTTCTTTGATTACATTTTACAATTTAGCCCGAGCAAGTATCTTCAAAATCCCTATCAGAAAAGCACCCCATTTGCAAAATAGCATCTGTGAAGATTTGTTTCTTTATATTTAAGATCTATTTATCAGTGACCTTTCACTGAAAAGCAAAATAATCCTACACAGAGAAAAGAATAACTATTATTATTATCAATGTGTGTGGTTGAATAACAAAAGACACAATACCCACCCAGACTCTGTAGAATGTTACTATCAATCAGTTATTTTAATAAGAATGATAAAGAGTTCAGAGGTTCTCAGATATGACAGTGCTAAAGAAGAGGGTCTGGAGTAGTCTTATAGGGTTCAATGATCTCAGATGAGAAAATCACCACACAGGAAAGAGGAAAAGCAAACTAGTTCTGAAAGAAGACTAAGACGACCAGACTTTCTTCAAGGCAGAGTCATCCTCTAGGTGGGGGCTTGGGAGGAAGAGTGTGGGCCCACAGGAGTTTAGATAGCAGGATATTTTTCCCTTTCCTGACACTGGACATCAATAGACCAGCTGAAATAGCATCAAAATACTACCAAAAGCATGGTTATGGAAAAGTGAGGGCTGAGAAGAACAAACATATGAGGGACACAAAAGTGACCATAAGATGGAAAACAGACAAAACCCATTTTCAGAGTGGGTCACTGAAGAATACCTGGTTTTTCTATCTGGTTGTACTTGGGAGAAAAGTTTAAGATAAGTGTGCATAGTGTTTAGCCTTCAAAAGTATGCCTGAGGCTCTCAAGTGATCAGCAGCCATGAATGACCACTGAAATCCCTATGAAGGTCTTACCAAGACCTGAGCCTCATTAGGAAGATTCTGATTGTGGGAGGGGCGGGTAAGTATACTTGTTTAAGCTGCTTCCCTGCACTTTAATCATCCTCCCTATCTGAAGTGCTGTCACAGGGCTAGAGCATGGGACATTGCTCAAGTGGCCAAGATACTCTCAGGCACTGTTGGCCAGAGCATGAACCAGACCAGTAATTCTCTAAGAATCCACCCCACGAAAATAATGAGAAATCAGGGCAAATTGACATTCAAAACTGTTAATAGCAGTTTTATGTTTGCAAAGAAAAACTAAAAATAACCTGAAATCCATTAATAGGGAAATAGCATATCCATAGTATGAACTATTACACAACATTTCAAAATTGTTTACCACCAACTCTATGATATAGAAAAAAAATGATGTAATACTTTAAGTGAAAACAAAACATGGGAACAATATGTATACATACTATGATATTTAAAATCCCAAGCCACTATCATTACTCACACACTAGAAAAAATAACCCAAGAAATAGCAAAACATCAACTATGGTGTGCAGTATTAGAGTTCTCCAGAGAAACAGAACCAATGGAGATTATACATATATAAGTGTTTTTCCTAGAAGGTTCTGTTTGTAGGGACTAATTCTAGGTGTGTGTTGACAGAAACTATGGTGGTTAGAAGGATCAGAATGACTATGAGAAAGATGTAGAGAAGACAAACATTACCTTCCTAGAAAACAAGTGAGGTCTCAGCTGGACAACAACCTCAGAACAAAAGACAAAAGTAGGTGGTAGGTGAGAAGTCTCATCTTGATCTGAATAATCCACAGGAAAGTAACTAAGCCTTCATTGTAATTCACTTTCAGACTCACCAATCATCTTATCAAATCCAATAACAGTAATACATTTGTTTTGAGCTTTGGGGTTTACAAAAATCTTTTCCACACATTTGCTGCATTAAGGCTTGGAAGAGTCCTATCATTACACAAAACATTGCTCAAAAGCTGGAGAAGCTGCTTTGTGCCCGGTGTGTCCCAGTTCTTCAGTCATATTCAAATTACATTCACATGACATTTTAAAATCTAATGACTCATTGTTTTTCTTTTAGACTTTCATTTTTATTTTTTCACGTTCACCCGTGATTCTCCTATATTCCTCCTGGCAATATGTCTTTTCTTTATTCATGTCCACTTTTTCAGTAGCCATCATATGCCTTCCATCATACTGGTTACTACAGAGGGGAGGGTAAGGTATTTCCAAGTAACAGAAGATACATATTCTCTTTACAGTTGGCTCACAAACAACATTAAGAGGTAGCCCTTCTGAGCCTTTTGTATGTATTAGTTAAATGAACATTCGCAACCACACCATGTGGTTAAGTATTATTATCCATGGAGATGAGGAAACTGAAGAGTAACGAAATGCTCAATAATCTCACCAACATGCAGGAAGATACAACATCCAAGCTCTGAGCCACAGTTTAAAAATGTAGTCTAACTTCTTAACCACTTTGTTACACCATGTCCAGTGCATACATGAGACAATGCTTGGAGATACATAATAAAATAATGAATAGTATGACCAATACTGGCACAGAAATGACTACTTACTGTTAAGTAGGTTGTATAAGCATCCAGAGTAAAACATGGTAGAAGAGTAAGCTGGGGTCCCCAAGGAAGGGTTCTCTTCTTTCCCCCTTTCTGAGGTACTGGTTAATATCACTATGGTTAAAACCTCTACTCTCATATCCCCTGCCTTCTCTTAGATCTGTCTTTGGATGCTGTACCCATCATTCTACTGACACACTCCTTAGCAGTGTCCCCTAACCCTTGGGTCCAATGGCTGATAAGGCCATTCACAGCCCATGCATGAGGTCCTCTTTGATTTTGCCCAGTAGCACTCTTCTTGCCACCAAGTGCCAGGTTCTAGTGTCAGCCTGGCTGCAGGACTTTGCACAAGCTCCTTAAACAGTTTCTGCTTCAGCTTCCACATCTGTAAAATGGGAATAACATTACTACTTAGCAGGGTTTTATGGGCGCTACATAAACCAACACACATAAAATACTTTGAGTTACCCTGCTACGTATTAAGTGCTTTTTTAATTGTTTGCTGTGTTGGGGATCAATCTCAGGGCCTCCTTGCACATGCAGACATGCACTCTACTAATTGAGTTACATCCCCAGCCCTTAAGTATTCTTTAATAATTTTCATCAATATTTTATTATAATTTTCTAAGTGGTAGCTCACTCTGCCATTTGCCTCAGATCTCTTCCTACATTCCAAAGATCTAAGCTGAGGATTGGCTGTCATTTCTCGGCCCTTTACGTATGTCGTCTCTTCTCTGGAAATTGTATTTGCCCCTGCAGTTTCAGTGATGGTTTTATACTGGAAAAACATCTGCTCTATAATCAGTCATTATCTAGTTTTCTATTTCCATCTGCTTACTGACTATTGCTTGCTTTTCTTATTCCAACCTTGAACAGTACCTATCTAAGGCCAAACTCTTCATGCGAAGGTAAAAACTGATTTCTCCTGATTTTACTATACTCCTGGTATGGCAGACAGAACTTAAGGTGATCCCTCCATATGTCCCATGTCCTGGTGTCTGTGCTTTGTTGTGATCCCCTCTCATTTATATGGGCAGACCCTGTGACTTCCAACTAATGGGAAATGCCAAAGGCAATGCAATGTTACTCTCTTTACTCCCATGGTTACTCCAGCTTTGCTTACTACATACAATAAGAGAGGCCCCTTGCGGGCTTGACGAAATGAGTAGCCATGTCAAGGATACCCACATGGCAAAGAGCTACAAGCAGCATTTAGGATGTGAAGGTGACCTGCACCTGACAGGCAGCAAAGGGCAAGAATCCTCAATTACACAGGCTTAAGAAAATGAATTCTACTAACAATTGAATGAGCTTAGAAGTGGACTCTCCTGCATTGAGCCTCCAGAGAAAACAGCCCAGGTAACATTTTGCAACCTCATGTGACTACACTAAGGATCCAGGTAAACTATGTCAGGCTCCTAGAAATCATGAGAAAATAAATGTATATCTATGGTTTTAAGAGGCTACATTTAATAAGAAATATAGGAAACTAATATGCTCAGTTGATTACCATATCACCAGTGTCTGAGTTTTCCTGGAATTAAACCCCAATGTTATCTTTGATCCCAAGCAATATGCTTTCATTTCAGTCAACAGATCTGATGTGATTGAGCTCATTAAACATAATAGCTAATCTTTATGGAGTGATTTTCTAAGCTATGCACTCTACTTACTTATTCATATAGCAATCAGTGACTTAGGCATTCCTTTTATAGATGATAAAATTGGAATTTGGATGTAAAAAACATTTTGCCAAAGGGTTCGCAGTCAATAAATGACAGAACTGGGATTTGAATCCAGTACCTCACATTGCAAATCCTATGATCTTTCTATAACAAGGACTTAGACTCTGCACTTTTGCCTTCAAATGTCTGATGCGTGACTAAAGCAAGATTAAAGACTTGGCATCTCTGTCTCCATTTTGTATCAATCTCTTTTGTTCTGAACCACCTGGGATTCCATGAACAAGATTTGATCCATTAAACATCTTATGAGTAGAAGGTACTTTCTTATCCAGGAAAAAGACCACACCTGGCCAATTCTAAGACAAAGATGGACCAAACCACACCTGATGAAGATCACCTGAATTGACAGCTATGAAAAGCCCCCAGCTATGTGGCCACCACCCAACTCTTGCCCTCAGACTCCTTTCTCTAAAACTTTAAAGTCATTGTCAGCCTCTCCAAGATAAGGCTAAGGACATGAGTCCCCTTGTCTTCCCAGTGCAGCTGCACTGATTAAAGTCCCTTTCCTGCTTTTCACCATTACCTTTTCTGTTTGCTTTGTGAGGAGAGTGGTCACACTTCATTTGTTGGCTCCTCAGTCAGGTCTCTGACCTAATACTCCAGTAATATTTCTATTTCTCTGAACTGACCACCCAGATGTCTATTAGATGAGAAGTCCTAAGATGCTATGAAAAATAAAACTCCTCTCATCAGCATTTAACATTTTTCAACCTGGTCTTGGCTTCCTCTTCCAGACCTATTTTTCCCATTGCAGATGGTCCCTGACTTGTGTTTTCAACTTGACATTGGTGCAAAGCAAGACATGTACTCACTAGAAATTGTACTTTGAAATTTGAATTTTCTCAGGATAGTAATTCATTGTAAAATACTCTGTCATTGTCACAATGCTGGGCAGCAGCATTGAGCAGCAACTGCAAGTCAACCATGTAATCCTGAGGAGAAACAAGTGGCACTTTACAGTGTGTGGTGTTGCTAAGCTGTGATGTGCCATAGAATATGTGTGTTAAATGAACTTTTTTACTCCCATCATAAATGGAGGTGCATATGTATTTATTTGCTTATTCTGAAATTAGTTGGTGTATTTTTTTAACATTTTAACATCAATTCACAATCTTTTCTAGTCCCATAATATCCTCAATAACACAATGTGCTTCTTTGGTAAGTTAGCATTGGAAGAGGAATTTTCAAGTACAGAGGAATGGTCTTACCATGGGCCCTCCAAATTTCACATTCAATTCACCATCTGAATCACAAGGATTATTTTTGCCACCATCTTATTAATCCTAGTGGGTTACAGATACCCTGTCCTATGAGCAATATTCTAACAATGTCTACCATTAGCTGGTGTGGTGTAGTGTGCTTGTAGTCCCAGCCTCAGCAACTCAGGAGGTTGAAGCAGGAAGATCACAAGTTCAAGGCCAGACTAGGCAAATTCGCAAAGACTCTGTATCAAAATGAAAAATAAGAAGGACTGGGAATGTAGCTCAGTGGGAAAGTACCCTGAGTTCAATTCCCAATACTAAAAATAAACAAAAAACAAAAAGAAAACACAAAAGTGTCTGCCACTGCCTATCACACCCTCAGCCTTTTCTGCAGGAGATTTCCCTACTCACTGACCTCTTTAAAAGCTGAGTGAATTGTTTAATATCAGTGCCATCCTGAGTCATGCTGAAGCCTGAGGGCAAAAGGAAAACTGTGTCCTTACATATTCTTACCAAAACACACTTCTATATTTTAAGCCAAGTGAGAAAAGATAATACAAACTTTGAAATGAAAAAAACATGACTTCATATAAAGCTCTGCTTTGCACCATCTGTTCCTACCTCATTGTCAACCACATAAATTCACCAGTGAAGACACAGTGAGGGACATAAAAGCTAAGGGTCCAAATGGCTCTTTTCCATTGCACAAAAACACAGACCATAAAACAAACAAACAAAACCATTCTTTCTTTACTTAAAATGTTACTATCTTGTGCCTCACAGATTTTTTGCATTCATTTTGTTTCTTAAATATTGTATTAAATTTTTGAATGTTATTTACCTTAATTGCAGACTTTTTTGGCACCCAATTTAGTTTGCACCCAAGAAGAGCACTGCAGTCTTTTCATTCTAATTCTGGTTTTGTTTGGTATCAACTGCTCAGTCTTAGCTGACTGAACCTACTGTGGCCATATATGCAAGGACAGTCTATATGTGAAACTTGTATCTTTAGCTGTCTTCTAACATTAAGGAAACTGCTGTGGAAAATACAGTCTAGAAAATACTATAGCAATCACACAAATTTTCACACATGTGATGACCTCATCCTTTCCCCCACCTCTCTCCCATTCTTTCTGTGTGACCGAGAGGCCTCCAGTGGATGGGAGGGAAAGAGGAAGAAATCAGGCCAGAGAGTTCCCAGGCTGAGTCTGGAACTGAGCAGGACCTGGAAACTTGATAAGAATATTAACTATGGTAAGATAACAAGAAAACCTAGACCTTGTAATGTGGGTTTTAAGCAACAGATTTGGTTTTCTTTTAATTTTACACAAAATTTATTTAATTTTAAGGCATAATGCCATCCTCTATGGCCTGAATCTTTGCTACCTACCATTGTGCTCAACAATCCACTGTCTATTCCAGCAATAGATTGTCTCTTTACATCTCTTTGCATACATTGTTTTAGCCATTTTGGGTGGCTCATGAGCTTCCAGCACAGAATCACTTCTTGGAAAGAGTCTCAGCAGTCAGGGATTCAAAACAAATTCAGTGACCTTCTCCACCAAAGAGCATTAACCACATTGACCATCCAGAAATTACAAGGAAAAGCCATTTACTTTGATAAATTATAAATTTTAATGTATGACAACTTTAATAAATGATAATTGATATCATCAATTTAAAATTATTCCCTGGTGCTTTGTATAACTCCAGAGGCACTAAAAGAATATCTTTGTTTCTCAATCTTCACCCCTCTGGTGCCAGGAAGACTAGCTACATTCACTCCCTTCCTTATGATCGTAAACTCAGCTTATCTCCTGGGAACCAGACCTTCTCCTGGGTTGGACCTGGATCTCCCATAGCCATAAACATGTAAACAAGTTTTAGTGCCGTGGGTGGAGATATTCCCCCTACCAAGCTGGTGGAAAGTTCTTAAGGCCGGTTTTTGGAACCTGGCCTGTGGAATTCAGAAACATATTTATTATTGCAACATGCTTTTCAATTGCATGTCTGACCTCCCTAAATAAGTTTTAAGCTCCTTGTTGGAAGAATCATGTCTTAAATGGTTCCTAGTCTCCAGAATGCCCAGAATGAATTTGCCTTTAAGACAGAATAAACCAGCCTATTTTGAGAATCTTTGTCTTAGTTAAGATTTGTTGGACCAGGCAAAGGGGCAACACGTTAATTAGGAGAAAGCCCTGCTAGTCCTCAGGGGCTCAGAAGAAAGAGATAGAAACAGGGTATTGGGGCTGATAACTGCCCAATCAGGACTACCTTGCAGCAGTGCATGGAAGTGGGTGACTTGTCTTATCTGTGGGGAATAGGTCCAGTTTATCAGGATACCTATTTAAGATATTCTGTCCGAAAGGATGACAAAAATTTAGTTGCTACCCAGGGAAATAACACTGGAGGGCTGGGATTCAACTGGACAGTTCTGCAATGCATATGACACAGACGATCCAGACCCACGAGAAGGAGAAGCCATTTTATGGGTGATAAGTTGGATGGATGGAATACAGAGAACCAGGAAAATGAAGCAAGGGTTGAAAACTAGGGACCAGAAGCATGAAGAGGCTCTGATGAATGGAAAAATGGTTTGGGGGTGTGTATTAGCTCTGGTTGCCATAACAAAATACTACTACTGCATGCTACAACAATAAAAATGTACTTTCACGGTTCTGGAGGCTGGAAGTCCATGATCAAGGTACTGTTAGGTTTGTTGATACCCAAAGAGGTAGCTTCCTGACTTGGAGATGGCCACTTTCTCACTTTGTCATCACAGGTGTCTTCACTGTGTGCAGAGATGGAACAATGGAGGCTGGCACTTTTTCCTCTTCTCATAAAGGCACTAATTTCACTGGATTAGTGTCCCTCCCTTATGACTTCATTCAACTGTAATTACTCCATAAAGGCCAAATACAGTCACACTGGGGGTTAGGACTTTAATATATAAATTTTTTATGAAGGACACAATTCAGTCCCCAGCAGGATTATTTCACAAGAATGGCCATTGGCAGTGGCATCTTTTTTATAAAGATACTACTAGTCTTGCCTCAGGGAGGCTAACTGAATTCCTCAAAGTCACATAGTTAGTAAATTGTAGAATAGAGTTTTCTGGAAGATGTAGGCAATAGGCTGGACTTTGAAGCCTTCCCTCTTAATCACTATGCATACTGCCTCCAAGTAGGAAATTTTTCATCATTTCCTCCACCAAATAACTGTATTTAATTATTTTTATGTTTTTCTTATGCCCCAGAGTCCTGGCAGTTCTCTTGTTATTTTTGTCACTATTTTAATTTCCCTTACCTTACAAAAGACTCTTACTTTAGTAGATCATAGCACAAGGGAATTATTTTCTCTTCTTAAACCTGACAGATTAAACACATTTCAAGTTGTAAGAGAAGTAAATCAAATCATTGTAACAACCATACAGTTCTGAAAGCAAATACTTTTAACCATTTTTTTTAACCTAGAAGTGTCAATACAAGATGCATCTGGGGACATCTGATATTTACAATATGCAGTATTGTTGACCAAGTGCTCTCACCAGACCTCCTAGTTTGATAGTTTATTTCACCATTACATTTGACATAAAAATTTAGTTTCTCATAATCCCACCATTAATAGAAACAGTAAGCTTAATTTGACAACCCTTAAAATGCCTCATGTTTAAATACAATGATTATTTTTTACTAGAAGGGAAAAATGAAAATAATGAATTTTCATTTTATCTAATACTGTTTCCAACGAAGTATAGCATCAAGTTTCTCATTAGATATATGGCACAATGAAAGTGTGCCTGTTTGTTTTTGTGAGACATAAATATTGATATGAACCAGAAAAGCAAATGGTATTGAGGTTGTGACAGAGACAGAAGCCAGAATTGTCTCAGGGATGGATTTTTCAGACTACCACTAACTCTGAAAAACATTCCCAAAAGTGGCCTCATCAGAGAATTAACAGAAGGAAACCTCACTTCCTGATAGTACAGTGGGTCAGTCCAATAGAACTTTCTACCTTGATAAAAATGTTCTATTTTCTGCTGCCAATAGGGTCACCACCAGCCATATGCAGCTACTGAGCACTTGAAATGTGACCAGTGTGACAGTGGAACTGGATTTTTAAATATTTATTTTATGTATATTTAAATAATCACATGTGGCTGGTGGCAATTGAATTGTATAGGACAGCTTTGGAGTGCAGCTAAGATGTTCATGTATAACTTACAAACTTTCTTTTCTCTCTTTAATTAGATTTAATTAATTAATTAATTTGAATTCTTATGGAAAGGACAAAAATAAATTGACAAGAACTGATCAAGTAAAGAATAGGGAGCCCACATTCCTAGTCCATATTTCCAGTAGTATCCATTATATACTTCTCAATTTCAGTTTGCAGACCAATAAAATCCCATACAAATTGCACTATGGTTTTACTGCGAGAAGCAGCCCTGGAGAGTGAACAGAGTACTTGACAGGAGGTGCTGATCTGTAATTTAGCCTGGCTGCTTTGTTACCTGAACAGGCTCTGGTTTTTCTGCATTAAAGTTTTGGCTACAAACTGAAATGGCTGGACTCAGTGGATGATTGGACTTTACTGGCCATAATGTTTCACACTGTCTTCCAAATAACAAGACGTTATTAAGACATTTTAAAAGTATTCTTATTTCATAGAGATAGAAATAAAAATTCTACAAATCTACTGATTTAAAATAAAGCTTAAAGGAAGTGCCAAAAATGCTTTTGATGTCCTGCAAGAATGGTTTTATAATCCTGACAACTCAGAAGGCTGGAGTAGGAGAGTCACAATTTCGAGGCCAGCCTCAACAATTTGGTGAGGCCCTAAGCAACTTAGTGAGACCTTGTCTTAAAAGAAAAATAAAAACAAAAAGGGCTGAAGATGTGGCTCAGTGGTAGAACACCCCTGGGTTCAATTCCCAGTACCAATAAATAAATAAATGGTTTTATGGCAGATTAGAACTATAATAATGGCTCAAATGCATGCTTCCCTAGGATAGAAGTAGGCAATAAGAGTTATTTGTATGCTTAAGGTTGCATCATTTATTTCCACAAGTACATTTTCTCCATACATATATGATCATAGCAGATCTTCAAACTTGAACTCTGCATTGAATTTTTTATAATAGAAGCAGCGTTTACACAAAGCAGTTAGCTATCAGAGATGAGAGGCCTCTAAACCAAATTTGCACATTATGAGCAAGGGTTTGCCAGGACTAATCAGATAATTATACCCCAGGCAACTAGTCTGTGGGAGCAAGTAAAGCAGTTTTATTATATTTGCTTTGCATTTCAGCCTTGGTAAAATGAGGTACCAAGTAAAATCTCAACCTGTGTGGTGTTTTGTTTGTAATTACTCATTTGCTAAAATAGGTTATGAGTTTATAAAGATCATGTTATGCTCTGTGACACAGTGAAAAATGACCTCACACTGTAGCAAGTAGCTGGGTCCCTGTGCCATCTAGAACTGTTTTTTCCCTCCTCCAACATAAAAGATCCAGGTTTCTTTGAAAAGTAGACAAGGAAGCTACATCTCTGGCCTAAAGAGCTTATTATTCTATCATCAGGTGTGTGGTTTGTAACATAAAAATGTATGTAAGCCAGTCTACACCTAATATTTTAATAGAGAGATGGCCAGTTGAAACTTTAAATGTCTAACACTCTTCTCCCTGCTTTTTAGAAAATTCTCCATATAGTTCTAATGGGCTCTTAAAATATGAGGTAACCACCAAAAATAGCCACTTTATTTAAAAAGCTTACTGTTAAGGTGCTTTTGCTAATCTGACATCAGGGAAAACTCAAGTTCAAATTTCATGCTTTTGGAAAGCAATAAAAATCACCACCTGGAAATCCAGAGGCACGGGCAAATTGTTATTCAAAGCAGGTGTGTCAGCCACATAGCAATGTGGCAGAAGTTGTTCAGTGGTTTTGGAAAGAAGGTTAGGGTCTCAGCAGAGCTGCAACTTTCAGGACGGCCTTTGCTGTTGGAGCACCAGGTTGGCATACCACAGGCAGCCACTATCTTGAAAGAAAAATCTATTAATTGTGTCTGGAATGGAAAATAGGCAAGTTAAACCAACTGGTTCAAACCATTCTTCTTAAATGAAGAACCAAAACAATAGATTCCATATGTTTATGAGCTCAATACTAGGGGACATTTCTGTAAATCTTTTCCATTTTTCATTTATTATTTTTTTCTTCTTGAATCAGGTTTGGATCATGAAAAGAATGCTATATACTACCAGAAAGAATGTTTTTAGAGCTTCTAAACCCATCTTACTAAATACCTCTGGTGAAGATCCCATTGAATAATTCTAGACTTCAAATTATTTAATATTTACCAACCACTAATAATATTATAAACAGATACCCACATCATTTAATGTCATCTTAAGTTAGGAACTTGGAATGTTATGGAGAGATGGAGTGGGTACATGAACTCATTAATTGTATAAGCCTTCATTGAGTATTGTGGTATACTGCATTATTATTATTATTTTATTCTATATGCATGATTTTTGCCATGTGGTTTTGCAGTTCTACTATGCATGGAATGTATTTCCCAACCCTCTTACTGTTGAGCTTGTTTATGTGATTTGCTTTGGCCAATAATATAGCAGTGCTCCTGCCTTGAGAAAATTTCTAATTAGCTGCTTCCCCTTCATCCTGGGTCCCAGGAATAGGCTTGAGCCAAGCCTCCAACAGAAAGCCAAGCCAGCTGGAGGACAACATTCTGCATAGCCTGAAGGACAACTTCCCAACTGAGATCAGCCTACATCTGCTGATCCAGTCATCTATTGAACTATATTTTGCAATATAGATGCCAAGTTTGTATATGACACTGAGTTTTGGTGCAGTTTGTTACAGAACATTTTCATAGTAATTTATGATAACGTGTTAGGCATTGTGCTGGACCTTGGGGATATTCAAATGAATTAGAGACAGGTCCTGCCGTTGAGAAACTGAATCTTATTAGAGGACATGTGCACATAAACAGTACAATAGGGTTAATATAGACAAAAGGTCTGAACCAGATACTCAGGGGTAAAAAAAGAAAGATAAAAAAAAAATTGAAGAAAAAAATGGATGGCCACCAAATCAGAGTTCTAATGTATTTAGTTTTCAAGAGTCATATTTTTTAGCCTCATAAATATTTTTGATCAAATCAAATCTAATCAAATCTCAGCTCTTATTGGTTAACAGTTGTTTTTTTCCCTAAAATGTGTGTCTAAAACACATTCATGTTCTCCATATACACTTACATGTATGCCCAAATGATAGCAGATCCAAGATTAAATTTAGGCTTAATCTCTACGATGATTTGAGTTCTGTTCTATTTATGGACAACGTAAGAAGTGTATCCTTCTACCCAGCCAAGAAAATATCCAAACCATCTTGGGATAGAAAAGATATGTTCTTTCTATATATGTAAATCTAGATCATGTGGAACTACAAAGGAGCTAAAAATGTCCAAGAGAAACTTCCACACTCTAAATTCCTTTCTACCACATGGGACATCTAATCTGAGTCCCACTGTTCCCTTGCACTGGCCACACTTTTACTGCAGAGGAATTACCTTGTGTTGCCCCTCAGACTTATGAAATTCTGGAGATATAAAGTAAAGAAATGATAGTGGGGGAGTATATATTGAAGTTATTGATCTTAGTCAGGGAGAGACATATATGACCTGTCTTTTCAATGAAAAATATGATTGCTTCTGATCCTAGTCTGTCCAGTCCCAACTATTTCATGTTTGTCTACAAGAATAAAATAAGAAAATACATGTGAATTTCTCAGGAAAGGGTCTTGCACACGAAAAGCATTAAATGATTGGTAGACAACTATTTCTATTATTCATCATCTACCAGACTAAGCATGCTAAACACTCTATCATACCATTCTTGTGTCAAGACATTATCATCAGGAATATGTGAATTGAGAAGAAACTAAAAGACTTAGTCTACTCAGTCACCCAGGTCTCTATCTCTGTACACACACACAATTTTACTAAGAAACTAGGCTTGGATTCAAGGTTAAGTGATTTGCTCAGAGTTAATGTCAGAATCAGGACTAGAACTGGATTATGTCAGTTCCTGAAACAGAGCCATTTCCATTAAACTAAACTTCTGTAAGACACTTTATCTTGGGGCCAATAAAATGAGAGGTTGATCAAAATTGACCAAACCTAGACAGAGGTTTTTGTGCAGCCTATCATGGGGAGTAACCACCAATGTGCATACTGGAGAGTCAGACAAGGCAGGATTGTCATTATGGCTTGCCAACAGTGTTATCCTTTCTTATAGTGTACTAACTAGTAGAAGGACTTTGGCAAGGAAAATAGAAACACTGTAGCTCTCTCATTTTCCTAGTTTAATTTCTCTTTTGCAGAGAATCTATGGGGTTAGACCCTCATTGCTACAATGATGTTACCAAAGAATTCAATGCTTCTGTCTCTTCAATGACAGTTGATATTCTAGCAGGGGCTAGCTAGATTTTATCAATGGTAACGGTTTCGATCTGCCGTGGGCAAGGTATACCTTTCCAATTCCACTAAAACCATTTGCACAATGCAAAAGTATTTTTCCACCCCCAATACACACACACACACAGAGAGAGAGAGAGAGAGAAAGAGAGAGAGAGAGAGAGAGAGAGAGAGAGAGAGAGAGAGAGAGAGAGAGAGCGCAAGATGCTGAACAAAGACAAGAAGCACTATTCTTTATGGCAAATCTGTTCTATGGCCAAAGATTATACTTCTTTCATCAATGAGATAACTGAAATCTAGAGAACTTCTGAGGCTTCCTACAGATCAAAACAGCAGAATGAGTATAACATCCAAAGTCTCTGTCTTCACATTTTGTTTTTGAGTGGTGATGGATGCTTTAGCCATTCTGGTTTGAGGTGTCCTTTTTCCATGTTCATGTCTACCACTCAATGCCAAGTCAAGGAAGCTAATGCCAAAGGCTTTTCTATATTTTTTTCTCCCATAGGAAATAAAGAAAACACAAGAAAAACTCATTTTTGACAAGTGATTTAAAATAGATAATATAGATTTTCCTTTCTAAACTCCAGGCTGGTGTGCTGTTATCCCTCAGCCTCTGCGCTCAGATGTGAGTGCTCTCAGGAGAGGCAAAGTGTTGACATTTAGTTCTGTATTTCTAAGTATTAACACACATGGTGGGGAGCCTTTTACAATTACTCACTCATGCTGAGGTCTTGGGCGGCCTGTTTGAATCCTTCTCTCCCTGATGCCCCATCAAGCTGCCATGAGCCAGCATGGTTATTGTTGTCAAGTGATGGCGGGAAACTTGCCACTGGAACCCTCAGAGCAGAGTGAAAAATGTGAAGAGGTGCCAATAAAATGAGAATTTAAATGATTTTTATAAAAATGTTTTAATGTATATAAAGAGGCCTAAATACCTAGTAGTCCACCTCCACACACTTAAGGTGCTTGTTTAAGAGTAATGGCATCAGGGGGCCACATTCTCTCTTCTCATCTCTTCACTACATCTCTCCATTCTCCCCCTTAGCTCAAACCCCACACATAGGAGGGAAAACCCCCACTATTTCCGTGTGACCTAAAGGAATGAATCTGTCAGGTTAGTTCCATTTTCCTAATATGAGTTGTTATAATAAGTTTAAGAGGCCACCAGAGCCTTTTGAGTTAGGAACAAATCACAAATCATCATAACGCTACACCTAGTCCCCTTTTATGACAGCAATAAATCAAAAGCAGTCTCACAGTGTGAAAACTAGCTACAGCAGTCACAAGCACCAGGTTCTTAGAGATGCCAATGCCCAAACGTCGTTAGCTTTGCAGTGTGTGTTTTGGCTGCTGGAGGCTCAATTTTTCAATTAAGGATTTGAAAAAAAAAAAAAAAAAAGTGTGTGTATGTGAAAGAGAGAGAGAACAGCTTCAGGTAAATTTGCCAAGCCAGACAATGAGGCACTTGTTCTTTATGAATTTTATTTATTTATTTTAACTTGGCTTTTGTGTTCATTTGACTTTTGAAAAGAGCATTGGATATGGAACACAGCCAAAGAGTGTTCACACGAAACTCAGTGTGACCTTGATTGTAAATGAAATAGAAGTCTCCCAAAGATGCTACATAGTTCAGTACCATCGAGGGCACTAGAAACCTGTTGAGATTTCACCTACAAGTCATACTTCTCAGGGATTGGTTGATTCTAGGCAGAATGATTTAGGAATAGACTGGATATATACCCATCACCTAAAGTTGATCTTTTCTGATGCACAATTGAATTATTTTAAATGCCATTATTATTTTCTACTAATTTGTGTATCATATTTCAGAGACTATTTTTGGCATTATACTTGCTTCTCAAAGTAATTTAGCAGCTACTACTAATTAATAAAAAAGCAGATAAGTGTTTAGGTATGAAAACTGAAAATGAATAATCATAGTTCATAAGCCTACCTGGATATTAATCTTTGATATGAATTGATGTTGTTTATTATATGACTTATTTTCATTTTCAAAAAGGAAAGTCACATTGAAATTATTTCACATCTTTAATTCAGGGCCCACTAACAGTTTTATTAAATTTCCAATTAAATATGGATTATGTCATATTAGCCTCATTCTGGTGTCTGTAATCAAAATCCAAGAATTGTTTTAGGCTGTTCATTCCTCTTCATACCCCTTTTCCATAGCAGTTGCTTTCTATGTAATGTCTTGACATCGTTCCCTCTCTTCCTAGCCCTCTTCCACCTGGGCACCATTTTCACACACTTCTTACTGATTACGTATTGTCTTTCACTTTCTTTAATCCTTTGTGTACAGCAATATCTGAATAATCTCTATAAAGCTCCACTTTCATCATCTTACTTCCCTATGACTTTAGAAATTACAGTGGCTATCCATTGCCTGCCAAATGAAAATGTCTAATAGCTAAGTGGTATAACAATGCTGTTCAAACAATTAACCATTACAGTAGCACATGCAGACAGAGTCACAAGTACAGTAGACCTCAGAGAGGGTAGGCTTATTGTGATCAAGAGGCTGGCCTTTGACTCCATGTTTTTAGGTACATTCTCTTTATTGGACTGCCCAGTAAAGTAGGCTCTGGGAAACCGATTCATTCTAATAACATACAAAGACAGTTATAAACCAGGGTGCAGATTTATTAATTTTCAGTGGGCCAACCACCACCAGGCCTGGGAACAGGACTGGTCAGATCTGAAACAGGCACTCCCTTCCTGGTGAGTGGTTTCCCTCAGGAGACCAGACTATTTATCAGAGGGTGTGTAGGAGAAAAGAATCGGAAAAAGGAAATCGATTGTTGCCTGAAGGAAATATGAGTCATACTCCTACAGCTAGTGCTGACCTTTTCCACCCAAGGGATAGCTCAGACTAAGAAGGAAAGAGAGCTATCCTTATCATCTGAATCAAGCACCAACATCCCTGGAGAATGATGGATAAGCAGGGACACTCCTTAACCTATTCATTTGTTTTAATTTCCTACACTTCAAAAAACAAAAAAACAAAAAACCACACACACACACAAATCACTCATTGGTTCTTAGACTTTGTGTACTTATGGCCTCTCATATGACATGTTATTATATTCAGCCTTCTTTCCATCTTAGGCTCTCTTCTTAAAGATCTAAGATTTCATAAATAAGCTATTTCTAAATTGTTAATCTGAAAAAAATTATGCAAATTCCAGCCATTACTTATAATTAATTGCTTGTGCCCATTTGATTGAAAGTAACTTCTCAACCTGTTTATAAATATAGGGATTTATCAGACTTTCATTCATACACCCCTATCCTATGACCAATTTGCCCTGAGATTCAACACTTCATTACACTCCTTCACCCTGCTAACAGAACCTACCTGTATCCTATCTACTTCCTCACATTTGTTAATTCAATTATATTTTTAAGTTAAAAGCTTGTTATTTTCCAGACACTTTGATGGAATTTAAGGCAACTAGGAGAAGAAGAATGAAGATGAGAAGAAATAAGACAAGGTGGTTGTTTCCATGAAGTAGAAGTATAATCCACTACACAATGATTACAGCATAGTTTTCTAAGAGCTGAAATAAAAGGGCAGCCACTATGTGTGGAAGAAATGCTTAGAAGAACATGCTTCACTTTATCTTGGGGATTCATCATCATATGTTTCACAGAAGAGATGACACCTAATTGTGACTCTTCCAGGTGTGGTAAATGGAATAATGGCCTCCCCAAAATTTCACACCTTAATCTCCAGAACCTGTATATATGCTATGTTGCATAGAAAAGGAAAATCACAGCTAAAGATAAAATTAAGATTACTTATCCATTGGCCTTGAGATGGGGAGATTATCCTGTGCTATCTGAGTGGGTCACATGTAATCACAAAATTCCTTGAAAGTGGACGGATGTAGAAGAGTGATTGTCATTGTGATTCCATGTGAGAAAGACTTCAACTGCTGACTTTAAAGATGAGAAGGATGGGGACAGTAAAGGTGGTGGAACATGATGGTCATCATAGCCCTAACTTTATGTATGACTGCATATATGTTATGATTCTATACAACTTACAACTAGAGAATTGATATGTTATCCTCTATCTATGTATAGTGAATCAAATTGCACTGTTATCATGTAAGCCTAAATAGAACAAATAAATAAATTAAATATGGAAAAAAAAAAAGATGAAAAGGAGCAGTGGCACAAGCCTGTAATACCAGCACTTAGGGAAGCTGAGACAGGAGAATCGTAAATTCAAAGCCAGCCTCAGCAACAGCGAGGTGCTAAGCAACTCAGTGAGACCCTGTCTCTACATAAAACACAAAAAATAGGGCTGGAGGATGTGGCTCAGTGGTCGAGTGCCCCTGAGTTCAATCTCCAGTACCAAAAAAAAAAAAAAAGTAAAGATGAAAAGAAACCCAAAGTCAAGGAACATGGAAAGCTGCTAGAAGCTGGAAACGCAAGAAAACAAATTATTTTCTCCAGAAAGGAACCTAAGTCTGGTATTAATGGACACTTTGATTTTGTTCCAGTGAGACCATTTTGGATTTCTGACTTCCAGAACTATATGAGAGTAAATCTGTGTTGTTTTAAGCCTTTAAATTTGTGGCAGTTTGTGATAGAAGCAAAAGGGAACTAAAATGAAGGTAGGTAGAATTTCACCAGCAAAAGGGGTTAGTGAGTGTCTTAAAATCAGGGGACATATGTTTGATCAAGTATGGTCTAGGCATGGTGTCAGATGCTTTTCATGCATTCTGCCACAAGAGAAGAGGTCATTTGGCGTGATGAATGACTATTATAGGAACTCCCAAAAATGTCTATTAGTGATATAGACTGGAAAAGGTGTTTTGGAATTGATTGATAAACACTAGCAACAAGAATGATAATACAATATGAATGAAAGACTGTGTGCTTCAAATCCTAGGACATGGTGAAACAGATGGTGTAAAATCACTTCTCTGCCTACAGATCTCACTGCCATCTTGGCATCCACTCCAGGAGGCTTCATCTGCATCTCATATTCAATAGCTTTTATATCAACTGTTTCTTTCAACTGTCCTATTTCTGTTCATGGAATTCCAGGTATTCCTAATCACTTCAGCTTGAAATTTTTAAATTACCCACCTCCAACCTGCCTACATTGAACAGTTATTATGTTGTATTGCTTCTAATTTCATGATTTTCTGACATCCTTCCCCTCCTCACTTTCCTGATTGTTATGTCTATGTGTGCTACTTAAACTATGATTTACGCTTTTTCCCCCAGTGAGTCATGAATTACCCTTCCTCTGACCACACCTTCTGCATAGTTTCCTGTTCTTTCCCTTCTCTGAACTCCTGCAATACTAATTGTTCCTTGAAACACTTAAAACTTCCTCAAAGAATGCCTTTTCTCATGTCTTCCCAGGCCTGCTCTTCCATCTATCCATCTATTTTGAGTCTCCCTCAACCTGACATCTCTGGGACACCAACATCACTGGCTATCTATCTGTTCTTTCTGAAATGCTCTTCTTCCTTGGACTCTAAACTGCTCTTTTTCTATTCTCCCTTTTTGCTCTTACTCATTATTGTCAGTCTCCTCCTCTAATAACTGTCAGACCTCTTCTATATTAGGATGCTTCCCACAACCCTGACCTAATTCCTCATAATTTTCACCATGTACTATACATCTCTTCTCTAGTTACTGGGACCTAAGGGCAGTTTGAAAAATAGAAAAGAATATTTTAATTTCTTAACTCCCTGATTATTCGAAGTCTATATTTCTTAGTAGCATGCTAAATGCAGAAACAAATTAAAAAATAATGAAGATACAGTTTCTTATAAATATTATTTTAAATTCACAAATAAGAATTGTATATATATGCATACTTCAGTGCAATGAGGGATACATTATGGAACACTTAAATCAAACTAATAATGCATCTGTCTCCTCACTTATCATTTCTGGAGGGCATTATGCTCTAAGATGTGGTTTCTATCTTTGAAAACTGAAAATCAATTTCGAGAGATGCAGCATATACATATAAAATTGTGAGAAGTGATCTTACACAGGGTTCATTCATTCACCATTGACAACGACAATTAAACACTAACTGAGTGTAGTTGCTAAATAAATATGGCAACAAAGAAATTGTCTCTTCTTTTATGAATAAAAAAGACACTGAGAAAGTAGAGTAATACCCTAACCTTGCCCTCTCTTTCCTTGAAAGAGGCACAAAGAAGAAATTATATGAAGAAAATGCCCTTAATCATTCTCTAAGTTGTATTCAGCCTTGAACAAAGGCTCTTTCTGTGCCTCTTTTTCATAGGTTGTACAGTTCGTCACCTGCAACAGAAGCGATTTAAATTAAATCTATCTTTCTGGGTTTGTTGAAGTATTTTAAAACATATCATTCTCATAGTAAAAAAATTACAGAGGAAACCTATCCAAAGAATATTAGCAAGGAAAACATTTCACAGATGAATGAGACTGCTACAGACTGTCTCAGTTCTTCCTGCTGAAATATTTATTTACTCATTTGCAATTACAAGTCAGCCACCTGCATTTTTAAGCATTAATTTCACAAATAAAAGAGCCTCAAGTAGCTGATCAGATTTTAAAAAATGGCTTTCTTCTGTATTTATGCTATACCATCTCTGTTCAATAGCCATTTCTGGCACAACGTAGAGCAACAAAAGCTTTTAAGTTCTGATCTGAATGGGAATCAGATTAACTCAGGCATATCATGATGAAAACTTCTCTTTCTGGTCCATTAGACTACAATTCGAAATAGTCTGGAAAACTGGAGTGCCATTCTCTGTCCTTAGTCTCCATCTGGAATTCTAGAGACCACATTTCTTAGTACTCTACAAATCAGAAAGTTTCTACTTTTTACAAAACAGTAATTATGCTATTATGTAATTCTCCTTGGGCAGAATAATAGCAACTGATCTACATGCTGGTTCCTATCTAGATTCTGATATGAAAATGATCAAAATAGAAAATAGACATAAGATATGACCTTAAGCATAGCTGTAATTACTAAAGCTTTGTGAATTCATCTGAAAGCAAGATTTTGAGCTATAAATATTTCAAAAATAGTTTTCCCAATATGCTGAACAAAGGAAAAAAAGGTCTACTTCTGATATATTTATTCTAATCCTTAGTCAGTCAATAAGTAGTATGAAATAAACTTTTGTGAGATTTCAAAATCGGTTTCTAACTAAAAATTCACTTCAGGTGAGACTGCCTATGCATCCAACTTAATTTTTAGTCCATCTCTCCATGTATAGATATGAGTCTGGATATCACCTTCCCAGGACAGCAAAAAGTAGGCTATAATATTTATCACAGATTGTTCAAGCATTTTCACACATACATGCCATCTGATTTATTAAAAAGTGACACTGTAATGTAGTAGGGAAAGTATGATCTTTTCAATAAACACTACTCAGTTTATTGGATAATCATAAGGAAAAAGTTGTTTTGCCTCCTATGTCAACTATTTAAAAATATCAAGTCTAAATAAACCATGATCTACATATGAAGATAAAATGATATAGATTTTTTAAGAAATGATATAAGTGGAGATCTTTATAACTATAGAGTAGACAAGAATTTTACATAGACATAAATAGTAGTAAGATAAGGAAAATGTGATACATTGATTTTATTAAAATTAAGATTTTTTCAAAAGTCACCATTGAGCAATAAATAGGCAGCCTGAAGAGGGGAGAATCATATATATGTGTGTGTGTGTGTGTGTGTGTGTATCTCCAATAAAGAATCTTATCTAAAACTATTAAGATCAATAAATCCTGTTTTGGTGTCAATATGATGCTGTTTTTGTTACTATAGTTCTAAAATATAATCTGAAGTCAAGTATTGATAATTTGATAATTTGAAGTCCTGCTTCATTTTTTTCGCTAAAGATTGCTTTGGCTAGCCGGACATGGTGGTACTCGACTATAATCCCAGAGGCTTGGACAGGAAGGATTTTGATTTCAAAAGCTCAGAAACTTAGTAAGGCCCTAAGTAACTCAGCAAGACCCTGTCTCTAAATAAAATATTAAAAAGGGCTGGAGATGTGGTTCAGTGGTCGAGCATCCCTGGATTCAATCTCTGGTACTAAAAAAAAAAGAGAAGAAAAACCAGATTGGTTTGGCTGTTCTAGGTCTCTTGCTCTTCCAAATGAATTTCATGACAAACAGCTTTTTCTAGTTCTATGAAGAATTTCATTGGAATTTTGATGGAAATTGTGTTACTTCTGTATAGTGCTTTTGGTACTATATCAATTTTGTCAATATTAATTCTGCCTATCCAAAAACATGAGAGGCTCTCTCCATCTTCTAAGGTCTTCTTCAATCTCCTTCTTTAGTGTTTTGTCATTTTCATTGTCTTTTGTTAGATTGATTCCAAAGTATTACTTTTTTTTTTTTGAGGCTATCATGAATGGCATAGTTTTCCCAATTTGTTTTTCATCAGATTCATCATTTGAGTTTAGGAATGCTATTGATTTATAAGTATTGATCTTGTATCCTGCTACTTTGCTGAATTCATTTATGAGCTCTAGAAGTCATCTGGTAGAGTTTTTGGGTCTTCTTTGTGAATTCATAAAACAAATAACCCAATCAGCAAATGGGCAAAATCACTAAATAGACACTTCTCAAAAGAAGATATACAAATGGTCAATAAATATATGGAAAAAAATGTTCAACATCTCTAGCAATTAGGGAATGCAAATTAAAACTGCCTTGAGATTTCATCTCACTCCAGTCAAAATGGCAATTATCAAGAATACAAATAACAAATGTTGGGAAGATAGAGGGGAAAAGCTACACTCATACATTGCTGATGGGACTGCAAATTAGTACAACCATGCTGGAAAGCAGTACGAAGATTCCTCAGAAAACTTGGAATAGAACCACCATATGACCCAGCTATCCCATTCCTCGGTATATATCCCAATGATTTAAAATCAGCATGCTACAGTGATGCTGCCACATCAATGTTTATAGAAGCACAACTCACAATATCCAAGCTATGGAACCAAACTAGGTGCCCTTCAACAAATGAATGGATAAAGAAAATGTATAAAGATACACACACAATGGAGTATTACTCAGCCATAAAGAAGAATAATATTATGGCATTTGCTGGTAAATGGATGGAACTAGAGACTATCATGCTAAGTGAAATAAGCCAGTCACAAAAAATCAAAGGTCAAACATATAAGGAAACTAATCCAAAATGGGGGCTGGGGATTTTTTTAAAAAGCAAGCAAGAAAGAAAAACAGAAAAAAGAGAGAAGAGGAAATTTCATCAAAATAGAGGAAATATCAGTAGAGTAGATGAAGGTGATTGAGGAGGAAGAAGAAGGGATGGGAAAAAAGAAGAGCAATGGAATGAATCTGACTGAACTTTCTCATGTGCATGCATGGATGTGGCATGGTGGATCCTGAGATCGGGTGTGTCCACAGGACACTCATTTAAAAAAAGAAAAGAAAAAGTAAACTGTAAATGGATTAAAGAAGGATCTGTGGGATGGCAGCAGGGTGGGGTGAGAATGATGGCAACTGAATGGGAGCCAGTTGTGTTCCAAGTTTTGTGATTATGTCAAGGTGTATCCAGTTTGTACCATAACCAAAAAGAATTTAAAAATATAAAAAGATCAATGAATCTATAGGAAAAAAGTGACACCCCAAGAAGAAAGTAGGAAAGACTTGAACAGTCTTCACAGAAGATGATATCTAAATGGCAATAAACATCTGAAAGGTATTTAACTTCATTAGCAACTTAGATTGAAAATGGCTCACTTCTTCCATCCCTGTCTTCACACACTTTGCTGTGTAACTTGGTAGAACTGACCAATTCCCAATCTGAGTTAGGTTGTATGACTCACTTTAACCAAAGGGATATTAGCAAATGTCATGAAAACAAGATTTGCAAAGCATTTTCATTATAGGTTTGTTTGATTTTGCACCTGTGCCATTTATATGAGAATACTAAGGAAAAAGAGACTTTTAGAACATAAATGAGTAACTCAATCACCCCAAGTGCAGCTAGCCTGGATCATCTGACATTGAGTAGACACCCTCAGCCATGTGAGAGAACCCAGTCAGTAACAGCAGAGCTTCCAAATCACTCCAGTTAATACTTTACTTTAGATCAGTATGTGCTTCCAGTGTAATGCCACTAATTATTTTGTGGTTGCTTGTTGTGCAGCACTATTGTGGCAATAAATAACTGATACAACTAGTCATGAAAAAGTTGCAAATATAGACTCAATGAAACACTATTACACATACACTAACATTACTGAAAATCCTAAGTGTTAGCTTGAATTGAGAGCAATCAAAACTTACATTGCTGCTTTAGTCACTCTGGAAAACTGTTGTACACCCTATGACCAGCAGTTCCACACATAGATATATACCAAACAGAAATGTGTGCATGTGTTCACCCCAGTAATGCACTAAAACATTTATAGTAGAACTATTTGTTGTAGTCAAAGGGTTGGGAAGTCCTCAAATGTCCATTAAGAGTGGAATGGATAATTTCCGGTATATTCACACTATGGATTCCTATATGGTGGTGGAATGTACTATCACACCAATATTTGCTGATATGGATAAAATTCACATATAATGTTGAACAAAAGAAGCCAACCATAAAGAATCATTTGCTGTAAAATTCTATTTGTATGTAAAGCAAAATGTGGAGAAGATAATCAGTGTTATAAGGAGTCAGGAGAGTGGTTATTCTTGAGTTAGGGGTAGCTGTTGGAAGAGATTGGGGCATTCTGGAGAACTGGTAATATTCTGTTTCTTCTTTGGCAACTGGTTGTGCTGCTGTGTTTAATTTGTAAAAATTCATTGAACTGTATGCATATGGCCCATGCACTTCTCTACATATGTATTATACTTCAATAGAAAGGTTGTTACAAGTATCAAAGGTTTTCTCCAAAGGGAGGGAGCAAAAATTGGATATTAGAAATGCTTCTGCTGTTCAGCTGCATTTAACAGCAAAGGCAATAGCAACAATTTCACCACAATAAAGTGAATTTCTTCTTTATGTACATGAAATTCAGAAGAGACAATTCCTATGTTCCTCTTGCTGCTTTTCTATTCCAGAATGGCATGTCCCAGATGACTAGCCAAGCTCTACTACACAACCTGGAATACAAAGGGGTCCTAAACAAGGGTTCATCCACTCCTTTATGGAAACTTCCAGAAAGATGCACATAATACTTTGACTTAAATTCCATGAGTAAAGAGACAGGGAAATGTAGTCTATATTCCCTGTGACATTTCCCAATTAAAAATTAGGTCTGTCTTTCTAGGAAAGAAGGGAAGAATAGATACCAGGTCCATCTAGGAAGCTTTGACATGCCCTTTTACAGAAATCCTTCACTGGCTATCTCTGTCTAGCTCTGTGTATCACAGGAACTAGTGCTCCTTCCTGAGCAGCAGTTGGCAAGCCTTTTGTGAAGGACCAGGTGGTAAATATTTTAAGCTTTTCTGGCCCAACAGTCTCAATTTTGCTATTATAGCACAAAGGCAGTAGATGATCTATAAAATAATGAATGTGAATCAAGTGACAGGACAAGTTTGCCCATGGACTTCAATGAGCTGATCTCTGCTCTAGATATTCCAGAAACAATAAGCACCATGGGAACAGAGACTGTCTGGTTTATTCTTCACTATGTCTCCAGGATCGGGTATATAGTCACTAAGCAAAAAATGTTGACTAAAAAGATGCTCTTCACAATATTATGATCGTCATAGTAAAATTTGTTCAAGGAGAGAAAAGGAGTTAAACTGAATTTCAGCAAGAGAAGGTACAATGTTCAAGGTAAATAGAGAGGAATAAAGGAAGTTGTGTATGTGTTTGCACGCATGTGTGTGTGTGTGTGAGAGAGAGAGAGAGAGAGAGAGAGAGAATAATAAATGGGGGGAAACCAAAAAACATAATCAAAAAGGAAAAATTTATAAATATGGTATGGCCATGAGGTCTTTATAGATAGTAAACAAACAAATCTTTTCCATTATCCACATTCTTTTGGCTCCCTTACATTTAAAAAAAAAAGCTGGTTCAGAAAAGGTGTTATTCCTCAAAATGAGTGCTCAAATGTGGACCAAGCCTAGGAGAAGCATTATTCTTCATGTTGAGTGGTTTCTTTCTTTTGGGGTCAACTCCCTCATCACAGCCGTCCTTCCCTCTCTGAAAATGATCCAGGGAAACTCTGCATGCTCCTTCTCTTGGCATTCCACAAATAGAACAGAGTGAGACATTAATGAAGAGAGAAAACAGTTTTCCATTTATTTTGCTTTCAGAAATACACTTGGAACAGCCTGTGCCAGAGTTGTACTATATCAAAGAAACCATAATCCAAAAGACTAACCCTTTTTAAATGATAACCAACTGCATTTTTTATTTTCATTGAATTACTTTATTTCCGTAAAAAACAGAATTTCCATTTTTCCAATCAAGGAGCTAAGGTTCTAAAGCTTCCTGTGGTCTATTTACATTTCCTACAGTAACCTTCTTAGGCAAGAGACCAAGAAAAATATGAAACTTATTTTTTCTATTTCATTTTTCCTTTTTAAAGGAGACTCTATATTTTCCTGACCTCGTTAAGGCCTCAAAAACACTTTCATATAAATATTAGCAACAAATTAGCAGATGGCTCCTTATTACAACAATTATTGTCATTTTTCAGTTATACCATCACATCTGGCTATGTGCTATGCTTTGGATATTGGTATTTGCTATTTTTTTCCTCAAGAGAAATTAATTTAAGAAGTTATATTGTAAGATGAATCTAAAAGTCTGTGAGTTGTCGAGCAGGGTCCTGGAAGAAACCAGAAGATACTGTGAAGGAGGGACTTATTGCTAACTACATAAACAAGATGGTGAGGGTTGGAAACAAGACCTTGTATTTATTCATTTGTCTACACAATATTGAGGAATTCTATTTGACCATTATTATATTAGGTGTTAGCAGAGAGAAAAAGAAAGATTTGTTTGTCCTGATCCTGCAGACTCATAAGTGTTGCTATCAAAGTTTTGGTTATTGAATTAGAAATTATTATAAAGATTAAAAGAATCCTGGAACTTCATTGAATTAATTGTAGACTGTTCTTGATTTTCTTACATCCTTCAGAGAGGAACAAAGCAGGATCACTATTTAAAACATAGAAATTTTAACTAGTATCATGGATGTCATTTAGGCCATCCTAAATGGCCTAAGTTTAGGCCATTTAGGATGGCCTAAAATACATGCAGGCCTCCTCTATCTGTTATAATATTCTCAGTTGCCTTATTCACCTCTATACAAAATGGTCCTTTCAAACTCATGGCTTGAGTTAACATTGTGCATGGAGAGTACTTTCTTCTTCTTTGGAGGAAATTCCAACTGTCATAGTTCTCCTGGACATTCTTGGCTCCCTCCTTCACTCCTGTCCAAACTAAGTGAAACTACTTACTTGGAAGGTAAATGTGGACAGAAAGAGTAAGTAGAACCCTGTCTTCTTTGGGTTTCTTGAATGTAAATTTCCTGCAGGGAGCATGAGTTTTAGATTGATAAGAATGCCTAATTTGGGACTCAGTATTGAGAAACCCACTTGCTTGCAGTTATAAGCCACAGCCTCCAATATGGCTTTTCACAGTAATAAAAGTAAAATGTTGGTTTCCACATGCCAACTTTGTTTTATTTTTAATTGGATTAGACTTTGGATAGGAAAAAAAGATGTTATTAGTAGTTCCTCCTTCTTTGATCTCAGTATCCAGTGTAATGGACTATGAATTTCTAGAAAAAGAAGACAGGGGATGGAATTTGTATGTAAAAACTAAACAAAACAATGCTTAGGAGCATTTGATGGAGCAAGGTTGGACATTTTGAGCCATGGGCTTTAATGAAGGGCACACAAATCTTTGACTTTGTCTACCTGCTTTAGTTCTTAGGCCCACTGAGGAACAGCACTCATGTTCTAAGTGTCCAGGCATTAATGCAGGGTGCAGGGTTTGGTAACCATGCCATACAGGTCAAATATAGCCTGCAGTTGTTTTTGTTAAAAAGAAAAAAAGTTTATTAGAACACAGCTGTTAAAAGGTAAACTGAGGCACAATAAAATTTTAAAGAGTTTATTTGAGCAAAGAATGACTCATGAATTGGACAACTCCAACTATAAGTGGTTTGGGGAGTCCACTGAAGAAGCATAAGGGTCAAGTTTTTTATAGAGTGAATGTGGAAATAATACAAAGAAAATATCTGGTTACAGTTATAAAGTTGCTTTATTTGGTCTATCCCACTATAAAGTTGCTAGTTACATAATTATAAGTTTGTTGGCTGCTTCCAATTGGTTGAGCTTCATTCTGTTTTTCTTTAATATAGGCATTTACAAGAAATAGCTCAAGTTAAGTTTCACTCATGCTTGCAAATTCAGCAAGGTTAAGGTCACTTATGAGGCCTAACTGGTTTTGTCTGTTCAGGGACTTTTCGGGTCCTGACTCCATTTTAATTGATTTTAACACAGTGAAGTCTATTTATTTATATGTATGTAGTGCTAGATGCTTCCATGATACTGCAGCAGAGCTGAGTAGTTGTGGCAGAGACCACATGGCCCAAAAGCCTAAAATATTTACTATCTGGCCCTTTACCAGAAAACTTTACCAACCCATGCATTAATGCATGCATTAATTCTTTGACTAGTCTAATGCCCTGTTTCACATCTAAACCTTTAGGACACTGGGAAATTTTAGCCTTGGAATTTGCAGTGTTGACTTTATCCTGGGACAAGGCAGGATCGATCCAGAAATTGAATGACTTGCCTGCCTTGTATCCCCCAAATGATAGTAACATTTGTGAGTTTGGAAGATCTATGCTGGAGCTTTCCACAGAAAACTAGACAACTTTTTTATGAAAGAACATGAAATGAAGGCCCTTGCCATATATTCTGGAGATAGAACCTGAACTAGACAGGAGTAGAGGGAAATCTTACTGAAATACTCCTTAAAATAAAGGCCCCCAAACTGTGAAAGTTGATACATGAGATACCTCTCTGTTAGAAGACAGAGACATGCAGGAAATCTTACTGAAATACTCCTTAAAATAAAGGCCCCAAAACTGTGAAAGTTGATACATGAGATGCCTCTCTGTTAGAAGACAGAGACATGCAGGAAGTGTTATATGTATAGACTTTGACATTTTAAGAAAAAAAATTTTAATCTAAAAATGACAGACAACAAATAGGTAAAGTCATTCAATGTAAATACTTTTTAAAATATAGCTGTAAAAGGAAGGGAAGGTTTTAATAATTTCAGGTAAGGAAAGAAGCCCAAATAAACCTAAGAGGAAAAGGGGGGAACTTGCTAAAGGAGAAAAATATGAAAAGGACTCCAGGTTGGAGCCTCAGAAGGTAAAGCACTTGTGGCTAAGAGGAGGTGGGAGGGCAGATGAAAGCAAAAACTCACATGTTGCAAAGGAAAGAGGCAGAGCCCTTCCAGACATGGGAGGGTAAGAAGAATGCCTCCACCTGATCAAGCCAAGCTGTTCTGAATATACCAAACTGTATCTACACCAAGATAGATAACTTGGCCAACAGCCTTCTGTGACCAAACGCAGGAGGTACCATAGGCCACTCTCCGGGTTCTAAGGAGCCTATCTGAGTACTGCCTTTCTTATCCAGAAATGTAGTTCAGCAACCTTGTTAAGCCCACTCCATTTGTAAAATCACAGTTCAAAGATCTAGAGACTCAGAAGCCCTACTCCATGGAGGACAAGATTGCAGCTCTACCTGATCTATGTGAGAGTAGCTGAAATAACAGGATTGTCCACAGAACTGGGGCGTTAGCATTCCTGACTATGACACTTAAAGTCAAAGAGTATGATTTAAAATGCAAGTTTCAACACACACACACACATATATATGAAAGAAATTTTTACATTATCTAAAACTTAGTTTCTTCATTTAAATAGGAAAATATCCACTCACAGGCTTTTTGTCAAGCTTAACTACAAAACTGTGTGAAAATACCTTGTGCCATAACTAGTATATACAAGATACTCAGTATTCACTAAATGCTATTTCCTTCACATTTTTATTATAATAAAATATTGATAGACACATATCTGCATTATGTACAGAATGTGTCCAAAAGGTCAGTGTCCTTTCCCAATCCCACAGCCTTTTATTAAAACCAGAAAAAGAGACTAAGATTTACAAGTTACAACTGTAGCAGGTACCAAATATAATACAGCTGTTCCAAATTTCCTAATAAATTAAAATATCTATGAATGTAAACCAAAAAAAGCAAAATAATGACAGTACTATAAACAAAAAATAAGAAAATACCATAGGCCAAAGAACAGGGAGAATTTCCACTGAATGAATCACTTGTGAGAATGGAATGAAATGCATGTTCTTGTATTACACAACATATGCTCCACCCTCTGAATCACAACTGGACAGACGGTCCCCAAAAAGGTAAGAAAAACTTTGCCTCAACCCAAGGGCCAGGGGTGTGTGCTTGCTACTCAGGAAGACAGAAGTCCATTCAAGAATCTGTAAGTAACAACTCTGTGTCAGGCAAAGTCATCACCATTTCTGCTCTCCCATCCCATTCAGCTTTCTTCCAAAACAACAAAATTTTTTTCTCATCTCCATTTAGAAACTAATACTTCTGGATATTATTCTACAAAATACAATGGAGTCCACAAGTACAGAATGTTGGTGTCCTAGGATAGTTTAATCATCTAAGGAAAAGCATTGCAAGAAGGAGTATAAATAGAATACATAGCAGGTAGCAAGTGCTGGGGTTAGTCTTTCATGTGCATTATTATTGAAGGAGCATTGTCAACTGCATCTGAATCTCTGGTTTAGTCACAGACAACTGGAGCAAGAGAAGACTTCTACCTAATACCTGCAGACTCACAGAGCATGAAAACCCAGTGGGCATCACACTGAGCAGGTGGCAAAAGTAATCTTAATGTCAGGAGATGGGCTGGCATGAAAATGGATAGAGCTTCTAGCATTGATAGGCACAGAGAACTTTGTAGAGCATCAGTCTACTATAAGAGAAAATTCTGGGCCTGAAAAGACCTCTTCCCAATAAAGAACAAGAATTAAAGTCAACAAATTAAGAAAATAAGTAAAGCCTATGAAAATACAACAATATAGGGTAGAAGAGAATCCTTGAAACTACGGGGAAAATGTTTTAAAAACATTTTACTATAAATATTTCAAAATAAACTAAAATTCAAAATTTATCAGTCATTTAAGGTCTGTAACAATATTACCTAAAATTTAAAGGATTAAACCAACATTTATTATCTTACAGTGTCTATGGATCAGGAGTCCAGGTACCGTTTAGGTGGGCCCTTCTGTTATGCCCTGCAAAGCTACAACAAAGGTACCTGTCAGGGCTTATGATACATGTATCAGTCAGCATTGTGCTCTCATCTGAAGCTCAGCTGGGGAAGGATTCATTTCTGCACTAATCAGTGGCAGAATTAATTTCTTTGCAATCATAACTCTTAGGGTTTCACATATTTGCTCTCTTAGCCAAAGGCCACACTTAGCTTTTAATAGCTACGATCTTATGTAACATTATAATGCACACAATAGTCAAACGCATCCTTTACCTTTAGCATAACTCATTAGAAACAGGTTACAGTTTCTGTCATTCAAGGGAGGAATTGTACAAAGGCATGACCACCAGAGGTAAAGATAATGGACAAACCCCATAAGAATCACTCTTTTATAGTCTGCTCTCTAGACCTCAATGATTCATATTATTGTCACCTGTGAAGTTTCACCTTTTCCCAATATCTCCAAAGTCTCATTTCATACATCATCTGCTCAAATTCATAAAACATCTGCTCAAATTCCAGAATCTCATATTCTAAATCAGGTCTAAATATGAATGACATCGCTTGGTATAATTCCTCCTGATGTGGATCTATAAAATGAAACAGATAAGTTATCTGTAGCCCAAACCCTCAACATTTAAGGGCTGGATGAGATTAGAGTAAGGTTTATAGACATTCTCATTCAATAGGATGAAAAGAAGAAATGAAGGAGTCACTGCTCCATAGCAATTCTGAAATCAGCCAGGCAACTATTGAGTTTCTTGATTAAGTTTCAAGGCCTATGTCTCCTTCCTCTGATGCTCCTTGGCTTGGTTGCTTCTTGGCTCCTTCCTCTGGGCTCTTCATTCTACCTTCTGAGTTAGCTTTGCTTTTCCATTAAAGGTAGTATAGAGTCCCATCTAATTAGTTTTATTAGCATACTTCCTGCCAAGAAAATTCATGGAGCCAAGACCCTTCTTTTATTCTCAGTCTTAATCTCCCCTTCTTCCCACTTTCCCTCCCTCCCTCTCTTGCTTTTTCCTTCTCTCCCTGAAAACAATAGAGGAAATGTGCATGGCAACTGAACTAATGGCGGTCCCTAGCTAACAACTAGCAAGAAACTGAAGCCCTCAATCCTATAATCACAAGGAACAGAATTTTGTCAACCACTTGAGTAAGCATGGAAGCAGACTCTCCCTTAGCTGAGTCTCAAATAAAAGTACAACCTTTTGTGACATTTGATTGTAGCCTCATAAGACATAAAAAGAGGAATCTAAACTATACTTACTTCCCTGACACATGAAAAATGTGTGTTGTTTTAAATTATTAAAGTTGTAGTAACATTGTTATAGAGCAGTGGAAAACTATTACAATAGTATTAAATCAGATTTGACCACTATACATGAATAACTCTGTTTCATCTATACCACACACTCACTTTCTGCATGCCCACTAGATTATTTAGAAGCAAATTTTAGATATAACTTCATTTCATCCATTAATATTTCAGTGTCTCTAAAATTAAGTACTCTTTCATAATTACATGCCATAATTATACCTAAATAATAAAAATAACCTTGAATATCATCAAATATTCAGTGTTCTGGCTTCTCTGATTATCTGAAAATGTATTTCTATAATGTGTTTTTTCAAATCAGGATCCAAATGAGGCATATACATTGAATATTGATGTCTCTTAAGTTTCTTTTAGTCTATAGATGCAGCATCCCTCTCCAACTCCTTATCTTCTTCCCTTCCTATGTTTCTTTTTTCTTGCAATTTATTTGTTTTAGCTGTTGAATTTACCATTTTTTTCTGGGTTTTTCTAACTGTATTTCTACAGAGTCATTTAATTTATTCACATCTCCTCTATAATACCTAGAACTGAATTTCTAAATCTTGACACTATTGACATTTTAGACCAGATAATTCTTTGATGTAAGGGAGCTACTCTGTGCATTATAGGAAGCTGAGAAGCATCCCAGGCTTATAATCATTAGTAGCTAGCATACTTCATTCTATGTGTATTAATAAAAATTGTCTTCAGATATTGCCCAGTGCCTCAAGCACTGAGGGAGACCACCCTTGGTTGAGAACATGACCTAGAGAAGAACACACCTGAAAATAACCTTATAGGAGAAAAAAAAAAATCACAGGGCATCTTCTTTGTGACCTAAAAATACACATTAAGAAACTAGATCAGGATCCATAAAGAGTAACTACATGTAGATAACACTTGCAACAGAAGCACCTGCCTGATGGTCTAAAAAAAGTGAACAGAATGGGATGAAACACCAATTTCTATAGCAAATGAAAATCTGTATTGAATTAGTAAACTGGAACGTAAATTTGAGAGATTTCTAGAATACTGAGTTAATGATTAAAGGGCATATTGTATTAATACTAAATAAATTTTTAGTTATTGGGCATCTATTACATGCCAGACACTATAACAGACATTGGAGATACAAGAATAAATAACAGATTTGATAGTGACCATCTTGTGCTTTATTATAATGAGAGAGTAGATAATATCAAGTAAACAAATATAGGCAAAAATTTACTGATGTTTAAAAGTAAAATGAGGAAAATAAAGTGGATGCATAATAGAGCGTACTTGGGCAGAAGAGAATCTACCACATATGAAACAGTCAGGAGAGGCCTCTTTGAGAATGGCCTTCGTGGTAAGGACAAGACCAAATTTCCATGTAAATAGTAAGAAGAGAGTGTTTAAAGCACAGATAGTAGCAACTCTAAATACATACCTCCCTCATAATTCTTTTGCTGAGTAATAGGCTGTGTAACTGCAGCCTTATGTATGCCCAAGGTAAGATAAGACATCATGATAGAAGAGTGTGGCGGAGGAAAGCAGGTCAGGACATGGCCACCAAGAAGCAGAGGGAGAGCTCCACTTAAAAAGGACAAAATAAGCTGGGCGTGGTGGCTCAAGCCTGTAATCCCAGCACTTTGGGAGGCTGAGACAGGAGAATCACGAGTTCAAAGCCAGCCTCAGCAATGGCGAGGTGCTAAGCAACTCAGTGAGACCCTGTCTCTACATAAAACACAAAATAGGGCTGGGGATGTGGCTCAGTGGTCGAGTGCCCCTGAGTTCAATCTCCAGTACCAAA
>PVHX01000620.1:0-57647 GCA_004024805.1 Geosciurus inauris | reverse complement strand
TTGAGACCACTTTTAATAGTGAAATCGAATTTTGAGTTTTCCTCTTTGCTATGAAAAACATAAATGTAATGTCTTCCTCTCATAATCTTCACACCTATGAAAGGCAGGGCTTCCAGAATCGAGAAAGCCAAGGTTCTCTATTTTTCTCTCCTACATAGACTCAAATTGAGGTTCCTAGCCTACTTACATGTTTCCTCCTCCTCCTCCTTCTCTATCATCCTCACCCCTATTGTCCTCCATCTGGCAGTCCTTGGGCAGCAGTATTCTTTTTCCCACAAGAAAGAGCTAGGTCCTGGTGTTGAAGAGTTCAGGACACCAGCACTCCATAGCATGAACTTGCCCCTGTGGAGATAAGCACTCATTCATATACCACAATGGAAACAGAGAAAAAATAGACTGTGGAAGCTACTAGTGAGGAGACTATATGGGTTAGAGAAACTTCAAGAATGAAGGGAACTTGATGCAAAAGGGGAAGGGCAGAAGTGGTGAAGCATCCCTCAGTCCCTCAGATAGGAGGTCTTATAAACCCAAAGCCTCAGACCTGACATAAAAGGCAGTGATTCAGTTTACATAACACAGAGATCCCTGATAGTATTTATTAATGAGGTGGATTTCATCTGATCTAGAAAATATTTACATCCTAAGACATAAGACAACTGACATTAGACCACTATTTGGATGGAGGAAGGGACTAAAGGATATTATGCATTCTTTAAAAGATAAGATGTAGATGCAGAGAAGCAGAGATAATGGAAACTTTTAAAATATTTTTCCTAGCTGTCCCTCTCTTCATACTCTGTATATTTTCACACTTGTGCTGTGCATGAAATTCCAAGGTACTCTATTCCAAGCATGCAGGATATCTTTGCAAACACATAAAATAGGTTGGAATAAGGCTTCTTAATGCACTGATTTAAAAAAAAAAAGTGTGTGTGTGTTGGGGAGCAGGGCACAGTGGAGCACTCCTGTAATTCCAGTAATTTGGGAGGCTTGAGACAGGAGGATTCCAAGTTCAAAGCCAACCTTAGCAATTGAATGTGGTCCCAAGCAACTTAACAAGAACCTGTGTCAAAACAAAAAATAAAAAAGGGCTGGGGATGCAGTTCAGTGGTTAAGTACCCCTTGGTTCTATACCTGGTCCCCCACCACCACCAAGAAATAATAGTCAAGGGGAGGCTTCTCCATGTCTTTATCACTTCCACCACTGAAAAACAATTTGGTGGTACATTAAATATTTAAACATAAGGTACTCAAATCCATGACATGCATGTGAATAGCAGCACTATCCATAATAGTCAAAGATGGAAACAGCCCAAATGTCTATCAATAGATTGATGGATAAACAGATAGATGAATATTTCAAAAGAACAAAGGAACATCATGACTTCTAGGGCATCTTACTTTGTGTTTGCCATATTGCCATGTTTTATCTTTGTTTTTCCCTAACGGTTGTTTTCTGTTCTTTAACTTCACATTGTGAAATGTTGTTTGACTATAAGAAAATCCTAAGTATTCAAAAGTTGAGACCTTTGTAAGAAAAATGGTGCTAAAGATCAAATACAGGAAAGTCTTTAAATAGTCAATAAAGACAGGAAACTGTTTTAATAGTCAATATGTTTGATAGAAGGTCATCTGACTCTGTGCTGTCTTCCAAAGAGCAGCTCCTTATACTCCTCCCTTCCAGTCATCAGGTTCAATCTAGCCTTTTCTTCTTACTTTGGAAAGAACAACAAATATTTATAATATTACCTTTTATATCTAAACTTTATTTTCTAGCTTTCAAAATTTTACTACTTATACAAAATTATAGAAAAAGCAACACATCTTCACATTACTTTTATATATAAACTTATTTTGTTCACTTTCTAAGTTTTATTACCTATATACAATCATTTAAATTGTTCAATTGGTATGTTTTTTCTGTGAAAATTATGTGCTTTGAATTAAAATGGAACAAGTCATAACTTTTCCATTAAAATACATGGAAATCATTTCTTCATTTCCAGTTTTGTACTTAATGGCAGTGTTTTGGGGAATGAATTAGTCACAAAGTAATGGCTAGGTGTCTCGGTTTATCTCTCCCACTAGACTATAAACTCCATGCCTGATTTACAGTTGGTACCTACAAGATCTCTTGAATAAAATAAAATTTTAAAGAATTAGTTAAAATTAACAAGTTTGGTGACTTAGCTCTTAGTTTCTTATGGAAATAAGTAAAGATTATAAGACTAAAGGCAAAAAATAAAATTATGTATAAGCAACCATACTTACATTGGTAAAGTTGTTTTCCCTGGGAGCATGGTTTAATTATTCCAAAACCACTCTATCTATATACTAGCATTAGATAATTAAAAATAGATGGTGGATTATTTCAGTAATAGTTCAACCAGTGACGACTCTCTTTTTACATCTGTAGAAGGAGATAGCATCTTGGTAGTATATCAATCCAAGACTGAAAGGAAATAGATGATATACTCAGAAAGTGCCTGTTGGGCAGAGTTTAATTAAAGGATGATTTAGAGGGATGAGGTCAAGACTGCAGAAAAGAATGAGGAAGAGAAACACTGAGAGGCTGATTGTAACCCTTAAAGTATAAAGTATAAGGGAATCCCAGATAGACTGTGTCTATAGCTGAGGCTGTAGAAGAGGGTCACTGACAGAAACAGTGCCTTCATTAGAGGAACACAGCCATCTCCAACCCCTGGCCAGGATGGGAGTTGGCTGCTGAGAAAATACTCCAGACTCTCCTCCTACATCTAACCCCTTGCCAATGCTCTCAGTGGCCAAATGCAAGTGAAAGTCAGAGAGCAAGGAAGTATTCTAGTTGATGAATTCCAGATAGGTCAAGCACCCAGGCATAGAGAAAAGTAGAAAAGGATGGAACAGATCCAGTTGGATAAATGAAGAATATTAAGCATACAGGGCAATTAGATACAAAAAACTTAGTTAACCATACCAAAGACCAGTCTCATTTATTTCAAATTGTTTTCTAAATACTTAGCCCTATTTTACTATTGTGTCTGGATGAATATAGGCTTTCAAGGGGTGTTTTTATGTTGAGTTTAAAAGGCATAATGAATATATGGTTAACTATATAATTGTATGATATGGAAGATTAAAGGAAACTTCTACTCACTCCATTTTTCCACTGACAGATTCTGAATACCATTCTATATTTTAATCTCTTAAGGTTTTAACAAAAAGGCAAATATTTTTCAAGACCTTGATAAACAGAACACAATCTAAGCTTTTATAAAAAGTTTCCAAACCTGTTTGAACTTTTATTTGCCATAAAGATCTAACTCAACTTCCATTTTTTGTCACCAATTCTTGCTTTTGCCTAGGCATGGAATTAAGTAAACAGAGTTGAACTCAAACTTGGTCTCTTTTGGTAAAGACTGAAGATGTCGATCCAGTTTCTAATATATCCAAATTGTCCCACAGCCTGTTTGGTCTCCAAAGAGTTGAAGTTGAATTCTGTTCATGATTTAAAGTGAATCACCACTTGTTTTTAACCCAAGTTGTTTTTATTTTAGTCAATTGCCCTTTAAACACTAAACTCTAAGGAGAGTTTGAATTTCAAAAGTAACAACTGTACTGTCTCTAAGAAGCAAGACTCTGATTCTCCTCTCCCAGATTGGCTAGCCTTTCATTTTTCTCCTTCCCTTCTAAGAAAGAAGAAAACATCTTTTAATTGTATAAGATAATCCCCATCTCTTCTCACTTGAAGACCAACCTTTCCACATATGTATTTCCCTGCTTATTTTATTTCTCTAACCAACCAGCCAGAGAAGGGCAATGGTCACTGTACAGTCAAATGGATGGGTATATTATCACTCTTTAGGATGTTTTCTCTTAAATGTAGAATTTTGCTGCTGTTTATTCTTAAAATTGAATGAAATTATAGTCATTTGGTGCCAAAATAGACTGACTTTGTTGAATTTAGTTTTTAACTCAAAAAATAGTATCAAACTACCCTACCTGTATGAAACAGATTAAAGGAGCTACCAGCCATATCACCCCATTCAGAGTTTTGAAAAGGAAAACAAAAAGGAATTCATGAGTCATTCAAACTTTTGTAAAAAATAGAAATTATTTGAGAATATTGATAAGGTTGTGTGGTGTATTGAGGTAATGTCAACTCCAGTCTCTCGTGTCACCAGTTAACTGGTGGAACCAGAGGCAACTAATGCTCAGAGGTTAAATGATTAGATATAACAGCTATAACTTTAATAATTTGAATGGATTCCTGGGTGGTAACTGTAGGCAGGTGGCGCATGGCTACAGGAAGTAGGTCACTGGGTTTGAACCCTTGAGAATTATTTGTCTCTGGCTTCCTTCTCTCTCTCTCTCCCCTTTTACCATGATGTTCTGCCTCATCTCAGGCCCAGAGTAATGGAATCTACTGACAAAAGATTAAACTTCTGAAAATCAACTTTTCCTCCTCTAAGTTGTTATTGTCAGGTATTCTGATCATAGTGACAAGAAGCTGATGGACATATAATCCACTTTTTTTTAAACTTATTCCATATTTTTATTGGTGTATTAAAATTACACATAATAGTGAGATTCATTGTTACTAATTCATACATGCACATGATATAGCAATAAAATTTGGTCAATATCTTTCCCCAGTATTTCTCCTTTCCCTCCCCTCTTCTCTCTCAGAGGTCCCTTTCCTCTATTCTATTAGTTTCCCTTATAATTTCATGAGAACCCATCCCCCTTTCTTTTCTTTTTCCTCTCTAGCTTCCACATACAAAACATTAAGTTGACTTCCTGAATCTGTCTTATTTCATTTACTGCTCTCAAGTGCCATCCATTTTCCTCCAAATGACAATTTCATTTTTCTTTATAACTCCATTGTGTATACATATCATATTTTCTTTATCCATTCATCTGTTGATGGGCACCTGAGCTGGTTCCATTCGGCAATTGTGAATTATGTTGCTATAAACGTGGATACGCATGTATCACTATAATATGCTGATTTTAATTTTTTAGGATAAATACCAAAGAGTGGAATACCAGGGTCATATGGTGGTTCCATTCCTAATCTTTTGAGACAACTCTATACTGATTTCCACAGTAGTTGCATTAATTTACAATCCAAACAACATTGTAAAAGTGTTTCCCCACAGCATCTCCAGCATTTACTTTTCTTTGTATTCTTGATGACTGCCATTCTAACTGGAGTGAGCCAGGTGCAGTAGCATGCCCCTGTATTCCCAGCACTTTGGAAGACTGAGAAGAATCGCAAGTTCAAAGCTAGCCACAGCAATGGCAAGGCACTAAGCATCTCAGTGAGACCCTGTCTCTAAATAAATCACAAAATAGGACTGGGGATGTAGCCTTGTGTTTCCAGCGAAGATGAGATGGGCAAGCTTCTGACATATTCTCGAGGGCTGCGATCCATGTGGCAGGAATTTTCTTGTGTTCCTGTGATTCCTTAATGATATAAACTAAGAGCTTGTTTAGTTTGACAAAGAAAAGAACCAGAAGAAGGCTTAGAACCCTGAGTCCAATAATAACCCAATGGATGGATCTTGAAGATTTGTTGCACACCTTTTGAAGAATAGAAGGGTCAAAAGACAATATTAGCTTTGGCTTAGGAACTCACAAAAGGGGCTTCTTACTTCAGGTGGGGCAGATTACCTTCTCGAGAGAGGCTTACCTTGTTGTGAACTTGTAACTCGTCATGAGGAGCATTGTCATCTGTAGTAAGAACTACATCCATTTTTGAAAGTAAATCTAATCCCCAAAGCGTATTAGAAACATCAGCTATGAGAGGGTGTATACATCTGGAGTCACTATCAGGGTCCTTCCATGTTACCTGTGAAGTTACCCTATGAGAGGGTGTGAATCCGCCAACACCAAGGATGTTATGCCCACTGGTAAATTTCCAGAAAGGGAACAAGGAGGCAGTACCAGTATCAATAATAGTAATATCAGCTCCAGTGTCGATGAGACCTTTAATGGGTTTCCCATTGAGATAAAAGGTCATGCTAGGTCTTGTGGGGAGCAGAGGTACTGTCCAATTGACTCTAGGGATAGGAGCCCTCTTGTTTAACGGGGCTGAGGGTTGCCCCTGTTGGAGTTTAAAGGATTGGAGTGGCAGTCTCGGGTCCAATGGTACCCCTTTTTGCAACGAGGGCATAGGGTATGGGGCTTCCTTCGTAATTCACATGACTGATTAGAGGGACAGTTGCAGACTATATGCCCAGGTTTGTTGCATCCCCAACAAATAGGGGCTTGAGAGTGGCCCATGAAGGCTGAGGGAGTGTTGGAAGTCAAGCAGGACTTAAAGGCAGCTGAGAGGGCTGAAACTGAGTCATGGGTGAAAACGTCCTTAGTGGCAGAAGCCCATTTACTGAGTTCCTCATGTCTCACTGGGGCTATTGCCGCTCTAGAAATGGAATTAGAATCTTCCCAGGTAAGTTGCCAAATGAGGGCATCATTACCACAGGAGTCGAGGACCCCAGAGCATGCTGGTTGCCAGATATCGTTTGAAGTCGTGCCTCATGGGTCTCCTCCACGAGTAGAGGTCCAGAGAGATGAAAAGGGGTCTTTGGGGAAGACGAAATGGGGTCCCACAGGACGAGGTTAGGGATGACGGTCCGCGAAGTCACTCCACCCAGACTCTAAGAGTAGGTAAGACTGCTCTGCTGGAGCGAGACACAGAACCCGTTTAATCCAGGAAGTACAAAGGCTTATATAGGGTCCTTGGACCAATCACGGCCCCGAGGTTACCACCAATGAGGAAAATGGGAAAAGAGGGAAGGGAGGTGTTGAAGGTTTGAGGAGTGCTCCTACATATAGGGAGGTCTATAGCAATGGCTGCTGTGTCCCAAGATGGATTTGGGAAAGAAGCAACAGCATAGACCTCTATTCTGCATAGGGGTGGTCCTGGTCCTGGGCTCTCACACAGGCCTGTGGGGGTGGTTCTAGGCCTGCCCTTTGCCTGGGCTCCCACAGGGGTCCAAGGTGGCAGGCCTGGGCTGGGGCTTGGGCTCCCAAGAGGGTTGGCAGATCTGCAGGGGGCCAGTACTGGGTCTGACCTTGGCTGGGCTCCTGTGGATGTTCCTGGAGGTGGTCCTGGGCCTTGGCCTGGTTTCCTGCAGTTGGTAGGGGCTCTGGCATGGAATGATGGGCAGTGCTGGGCCTGACTTAGGCCTAAGATCCTGCAGGGGTCCCTGAAGGCAGTCCTGGGCCTGGGTCTGGGTTCCCGCATGGGTCAGCAGATTCTATATTGTAGATTTTGGATTAGCCATCCTCTACAGTTTTGTGAGCCAGTTTGTTAAAATAAACTCCTCCCCCATATTACTATAGGTAACATTTAATATATTACATGTATATATTGAATATATTTACAGATGAACATGCACATGCACTTTGTATGTGCATATGTATGTATTTATGCACACATCCTATTGGTTCTGTTTCTTCAGAAAACTTTAATACTCCATGGGATGCTGGGAACCATGGGAAATGGAAGGTCATGAGTACAGAATTCCAGTTTGAAATATTGCTATTAACAAAAGACATTTCTAGCTATAGCATATTCAAAAACTCTTTCTGTAGAAATAGTACTCTTTAAAACAATGACGTTTTTGGCTTAAATAGAATAAGCTCCAAGTTCAATAATATAATCTTTATAAATATCAATTGGTAGATTATTTTCTTCAATTAATAAATTATGCCAAGGGCATATTACAGTTACCTAGAATGGAACTATCAACAGTTTGAGAAATAGTGTCTTATACAATGTGTTTCTATTTGGAAGGAAGGTATTTGCAGAAGTTATGAATTATTTATAGGGCAGTTATGTAGTTTTTCTTTTGAGAAACAGAGGTCCTAGGCCTGACCTTGGCCTGGGCTCCCACAGGGATCCCAGGTGGTGGGCTTGGGCCTGTGCCTGGGCTCCCACGGATAGGCAGGGGCTCTGGCTCAGAATGGTATGAACGGTCTTGGACCTGACATAGGCCCAGGCTCCTGCAGGGGTCTCTGGAGGCGGTCCAGGGCCTGGGTCTGGGTTCCCACATGGGTCAATGGATGGGGGCGGTTTCCTGGGCCTGACCTTGGCTGGGTTTCTGCAGAGGTTCCTGGAGGCAGTTCTGAGCCTTAAACTGTGTGGATTGTCCTGGACTTGACTAAGGCACGGGCTCCTGCAGGGGTCCCCAGAGGCAGTCCTGAGCCTGGGTCTGGGTTACTGCATGGGTTCCCAGATCAGTGGGCAGCAGTCTTGGGCCTGACCTTGGCTGGGCTCCAATGGAGGTCCCTAGAGGTGGTCCTGGGCCTTGGCCTGTGCTCCCACCAGTCCACAGGGGCTCTGGTGGAATGGGGGGCCAAAAGATAGAGATTCTGAAAAGAAATCAAGCAAACTCCTAGAAATTAAAGAAACAATAAAACAAAAATTAATTTGAAAGTCTCACCAACAGAATAAGATTATATAGAAAACAGAACTTTAGACTTCATAGACAGGTAAAATAACTTGAACATCCAGCAAACAGTAAAGAAAAAGTAAATAAAAGACCATGATTAGAATATACAAGAACTCTGGGAAGATATTGAGACTAAAATTAAGGGTCATTGGAATCAAAGAGGGCATAGAAATGCAGGATAATGATATTAATAACCTTTTCAGTGAAATAATGGAAAAAAATTTCCAAACCTTAGAATGACATGGATATCCACATACAAAATTCATGAAGAATCCCAAATAAAAAAATCATAAAAGAACCTTTCCAAGACACATCATAATCAAAATGCCTAATACAGACAATAAAAATAGAATATTAAAAGATTCAAGAAAAAAACATCAGGTTACATTCAGGAGTAAACCAATAAGAATTCTTTCTAACTTTTCAGATTTAAAATATAGGAGGGCTTAGAATGAGATAATCTAAGCTCTAAAAGAAAATAATTGCCAACCAATATTTTTATGTCCAGGAAAGCTATCCTTCAGAACCAAGGAATACGTAAAAACTTCCCAAGATAAGAACAAACTAAAAGAATATATTAACATTAAGACATCATTATAGAAAATACCAAATGACATACTACACACAGAAGAACTTAAAAACAAACTCTGGAGCTTTCAAAAGGATTATGCTCATTAGAAGAGTAGTTAAGTAGTTAAGTAAATGAAAATTAAGATCAAATTAAATATAAAAAACAAACCAAAATGGGAAATAATAAGCCTCTCTCCATAATAACTCAGAATGTAAATGGTCTCAACTCTCCAATTAAAAGACACAGAATGGTAGAATGGATTAAAAACCAAGATCCAATTATATGTTCCTTGAAAGATACTCATAGGCAAAGCCATCCACAGGTAGAAAGTAAAAGAATGGAAAAATATATTTCATGCAAACTGAATCTGAAAACAAGCAAGAGTAGCTATTCTCACATCCACCAAAGCAGATTTCAAGCAAAAATAATCAAAAGAGAAAATGAATGTCACTTCATACTAGTAAAGGGAACAATTCAAAATTAAATTTAAAAATAGCAAATATTTATGCCCCAAATGTTGGTGCACTTAGTTACATAAAACAAACACTCTGGATGAATATATTCAGATAGACTCCAATACAATACAGTGTGATTTCAACATATTTCTCTCACTGATATAAAGGTCAACCACATTAAATCAATAAAGATACTTTGTACTAAAAATTACGATAAGATGAACCTGAGACATATTTCATCCAGAACAGCTGAATTCACTTTCTTCTCAAATGATTATTGGACATTTTCCAAAACAGACCATATTTTAGCAAGTCTTACCAAATACAAAAAAAAAAAAATCAATATAAACTAGAAATAAATATAATCAAGGAGGTGGAATACTATACAATGAAAACTATAGAACACTGAAGAAAGAAACTAAAGAACTTAGAAGATGGAAAGATCACCAGTGTCTTCAATAGAAAAAATTAATTAATTTTGTCAAAATGGCCATATTACCAAAAGAGATATATAAAGTCAATGCAATGGCCATCAAAATATCAATGACTTTCTTCACAGAACTAGCAAAAACAGTACTAAAATTCATATGGAAGAATAAAAGACCCAGGATAGCCAAAGCAATTCTGAGCAATAAAAGCAATTCTGGAGTCATCACAATACTTGGTCTCAAATTATACTACAGAGATATAGTAACAAAAACAGCATAGTATTGGCATAAAAAGAGACATAAAGATCAGTGGAATAGAACAGAACAATCAGACAAATGCACATAGATGCAGGAATCTGATTCTTGACAAATATCTGATAACAATGGAATAAGATTAGAAATCTGCAGCAAGAAAAATTATGAGAATACACAAACACATAAAGATTGAAAAATACATTTTTGAATGAGAAATGGATCATGAAAGAAATGAGGGGAGAAATTTAAAAGTTTCTACAATCAAATGAGAAAAGTGATACCATGTACCCAAATCTCTGGGACACTATGAAGGCAGTCCTAAGAGGAAAGTTTATAGCATTAAGTGTCTACGTGAAAATGAAAGAAAGTAAAAAAGAAAAGAAGAAATCCAATAAACTGTTTAGTGGTACGTCTCAAGGCCTGCAAAAACCAGAAACAAATTAATCCCAAAACCAGAACACAGTAAATTATTAAGGTCAGAGTTGAAATTAATGAAACAGAATTTAAAAAATACAAAGAATCAATGTAAAGAAAAAGTTGGTTCTTTGAAAAGATAACAAGATTGACAAACCCTTAGACAAACTAATTGGAAAAGAGAGAAGACGGAAATCAACAAAATTAAAGATGAAGGAAAGATGTCACAGATATTTCTGAAATTTCTGAAATCCAAAGGATCATTAGGGTCTATTTTAAAAAATTTATATTCCAATGAATTTGAAAATCTAGAAAATACTGACAAATTTCTAGACAAATATGACTTACTCAAATTGAACCAAAAGGATATAGAAAACCTAAACAAAACAATATCAAATAATGATATTGAAGCAGTAATAAAAATCCTTCCCACAAAGAAAGCCCAGAACCAAGTGAATTCTCAGCTGAATTCTACCAGTCCTTTAAATAAGACCTAATACTAATGCTCCTCAAATTATTCCATGAAAAAGAAAAAAGAAGGGAACATTCCTAAATTCATTCTATGAAGCAAAAATCACCCAATACCAAAAACAGATAAGAAGACATCAAGGAAATAAAACTACAGACAAGGTCCCTAATGAACATACATGCAAAAAAAAGTTTTTGAAAGCAATCTGCATTCTAAAACACATTAAGAAGATTGTACATCATGATCAAGAATACAAATACTATTTGCTAATGAAGATGTGGTGGGGGAGGTACACTTATACATTATTGGTGGGACTGCAAATTAGTACAACTTTGGAAAGCAGTATGGAGATCCTCGAAACACTAGAAATAGAATCACTATATGACACATATATCCCACTAAAAGCAGCATATTGTAGTGATATATGCATACCAATGTTTATAGTAGCACGATTCCCAATAGTCAAATTATGGAGTTAGCCTAGGTGTTTGTCAACAAATGAATGGATAAAGAAAATGTGGTATATACACACAATGGAGTTTAACTCAGTTGTAAAGAAGAATGAAAGTATGTCATTGGTTGTAAATGGATGGAACTGTAGTGCATCATACTAAGTAATATAAAACAGACTCAGAAAGTCAAAGGTTGCATGTTTTCTTACATTTGTAGAAACTAGAGAGAAAAAGGGAATAAAAAAAAACTCACAAAAATAGAGAAACCAACAACAAAGTGAAGGATAGAGGTCGAGAGTGAGGGAATAGTGAAGGGCATGGGAAAGTACTTGGGAATGATATCTACCAAATTATGCTATGCGTCTATGTACAAATATACCAAAATGAATACACTTTTATATATAATTATATATAATAAACTAACTTAAAACAATAATAATAATAGAAAGGAGACCAGTAAAGTAAAGCAAGGGGTTGGGGGAGGGAGATGGGAGGAAAAGGGCACATACTAGGGGATGAGATTGATCAAATTATGTTATGTGCCTATATGAATATGGCATAATGAATTGCATTATTATGTATAATTATAATGCACCAAAACAAGATATTGAAAATTACTATATGCTAAAATGAATAACTTAAATGAGTCATATCATTTTAAAATTGAATTTAATAGTATTATGAATGATTCTTCTTTAATAAAATATTTGAAATAAAAAGGACACGACTGAAAATTTTCCATATTTGATAAAAAATCTCAATGTTCAAAAAGTTCAACAAACTCTAAACAGAATAAATACAAAAAAGAGCCATATACATCATAATCAAAATGTTGGAAGACAGAGAAAACTTTGAAAGCAGCAAGGGAGAAATGACTGATCACATACTAGCAAACTGTATTTCAGTTACAGTTGAGTTCTCACTAGAAACAATGGATACGAGAAGGTAGTGGCATAATGTATTTAAAGTGCTGAAATAAAACTGTCAACTAAAAATTTAATACCCAATAAACTTATCTTTCAAAAACAAAGGTGAACTAGAGACATTCCAAGAAAAATGAAAACTGAGAGACTGGCTACTAACAAAGCTGATGTAGAAGAAATCCTAAAGAAAGCTTTTCAAACTATAAGTACATGACAGCACACAATAATTAAAATCCACATGAAGAAATAAATCATTCTGGTAAATGTACTATGTGGGAAATTACAAGAGAGTATAGTTGCATATTTATTCTTTCCTCTGATTTGAAAGTAACTGTTTGAAACAATTTGTACATAATTAAACTGTTGTGACTAAACATATAGAAATATGTTGACAATACTTGACAATAAGAACATAAAATGGTTGAGAATAAAGGTGTGTTAGAATAAAATGATGACATCAGAGACATGAATCCATGGGATCCATTGAAGGTAATAAGTAGTAGTAAATAATAAGGTTAATACAACAAATTACAAACATGCATTTGCACTCATCTTTCTTCTCATGTCTTTAAAATATATAAAATAATATAATAAAGTAATTATAATAACATGGTATTGAGTATTTAGCATAGAACCATAGGATAGAATCAATAGCACAAGAATGGGAAAGGAACAGAGTTAGTAGTAACATTTGTACATCAAATTGAAATTAAGTTGGCATAAATTTTAAAAAGATAGAGTAGATATCTATTCCATATCTACATATTGCAAGTCTTAGAGTAACAATGAAAAATTCATTAAAAAACAATAAAAAACAGTGTAGTAAGTGTTACCTTAGGAATTTTTCTTTTAATCCCTCCCCCCAAAAAAAATCTGTGAGAGAGAGAAAGGAACAAAAAGGACACGTGAAATGTAGAATATAAATAGTAAATAGAAGATGTAAATATAACTATTTCAATATCAACAGTAAATATAAATGAACAAAAGACAGTGGGCATCTTCTCCCTGTCTTCACATGGTCTTCTTCCTATGTATATCTTTGGGTCCCCATTTCCCCTTAAATAAGATACAAGACCTATGGGATTAGTGGCCACCCTAATGATCTCTTTCAATTTGATTATTTCTCTAAATACCTCCTCTCCAAAAAGATCACATTTTAAGGGATTAGGGGTTAAGAATTCAATATATTTGGGAGCAGGTTGACACAATTCAACCAACTGATGCCTTTCATTATTATTCTGCCTAAATATTACCATGAAATGGGAAAATCATTGTTTGAAGTCAGGTCAAAAGATAATTGTGATATGAGAAAAGAATACAGAGATCTGAGACATCTGCATAAGAACAGCAATTTCCTCTCCTAACTCACCATTTCCCTTCCTTCCACAAAATACTCTGCTTGAGACACCACAAAACCAAGAAAGTCCAGTGTAGATGAGAGTCCCTGCCCAATGCAGAACTTAGGGCACTTCTCTTGAGTCATCTTGGTAAAGGCTGGCCCTAATTCTATTTGTATATGGCTCAACCTCAAACACCAGCTATAGATGAGTACTTTAATTTAGGCCAGTGAGTGGCATTTGTGGTCATCCTCCCCTGGAGAAACCTGAAACTGCAGTTTCTGGCAAACAGACAGCTACAAGTATGTCTTTACTTAAAGGTTTTCCTTAGGAAGAATGAATGAGTTCTTTCATAGAAGAAAGTACATTTAAAAGTTCTAGGCAATCCTAATATATAAAGAAAATCAAAGTTATATGTCATACCATCAGTTTATGAATATGTCTTTCTATTGTGGCAATCTCTTGGTGAAACAATCACAGAGAATTAAAATGTTGTTCCTTGGACAAAGTATCCATCACTGTAAAAGGAAAATGGCAAAATCCTAGTGCTATTGATGACAAATGGCCTCCTTCTCTATAAATGAGCTGAGAAATCCAGGGTAAAACCTGCAAATTCATGCAATGAATTCAGACAGATTTAAATTTCAGATCTGCCTTGGTGGTCAACATATGAGCTGTCTGTATTCAGGGTAAAGTCTTTTTTTCCTTCTTTTTTTTGGCAAGAATACTGACTGTTGAATTATTTGCCTTGCATATTTTTAATACTTGAACCAGTTTGTATAGAATATCTTTAAACAGATATGCATTTATTTATCTTCAGAAAATGAAGTACTTACTTGACTGGTAAAAGAGCAGGGGATCGTCGCTTTCACTAACTCCTCCCAGTTGTTAGTGAAGATTATGAAGATTTTCTTTATACTGTTTTCACTTCATTGGTAGAATAAGGAAATGTATACAAACCTCTCCCAAACTGGAACCTCTCAATGTGAATGTTTTGCTGTACAGACTCCAAAGTACAAAATCAGTTTCCCAGAAGGTGTACCTCTTATATGTTATTCAGCACAGGCTGGGCATGACTAGAAAGAACACAAAATTTGAATTTACAAAAGCTCAGACTCAAATCAAGTCATCATTTATCAGCTGCACCCTTGAACAAATTCCTTCTGTCTCATCCAGTTTCTTCATTTCTAAAATGAGGTGACTACCATATGTGTTTGGGGTGGGGGGAATAACAATATCTACAAAACCCCAAGAGCAAAGGCTATTCCTAAGACAAGACAGTTGGAGACTAGGTAGTGGGGGCATTCTGCTGCTCTGAGGGAAATTTTATCTAAGAGGTAAAATGGTCAGTCTTCAAAGCTAGAGGAAAGAAACTACCATTTACTGAGTATCTCTATGTACCACGAGTATGGTAGGCATACTTGCATAACTGATCTCATTTGATTCTCACATGAACCTTACAGTAGCAATACCATTCTCTCCACTGTTTAGAGACTAAGTAAAGTTAAATAATTCAAAGATAAAATTTAGAAGATGTGGAGCCAGGAATTAAAACTCCATCTGTCTAACTCCAAAGCCTGTGGTTTTCTTAATACCACATTGCATTAAATGATAATATCAATAACAAATAAAATATTGACCTTCCAGTGTTCAAAGGGAAGCTAGACCTGTGTTCCTAAAATCTGGCTTCAATGGGTCAATCTTCCTCTACTCACACCCCACTTTTCTCCCATGTTTGTCCTACTGCACACCTGGCTGCTACTCATCAAGTGATTCTAACCTTGTGCTTCCTGACCCTTGCTTTCCCAATCTCCTGTCTGTAGTTTTAAGTCATCCTCTAGCCTTCACAGTCTCATCATTCCCATTTGAATTCTTCTGCTGTCAAGTCTGATTCTCTCAAGTTACCTTCGGAAAACAAAGACAACAAGAGAAGGCTTTGATCCAGAGAAATCTTGCTTGCTCCTATTCCTCTTTGAGACCATAGCCCCTTCAGATCTTATTTGAGTACCAGACTAGCTTAGGGACCTCCTTATATGTTCCTCAATCCTCCTGGCCTGTCCCTATCATGGCTTTTAGCAAACTCTGTTAGATTCCACTTGTTGACTTGACTGTCCTCTCCTCCAGGTGTAAGTGCTTGGGGGAGAGTGCAATCACTGGCTCCCTAGCATTTTATGCTACATTTCACACACATACCAAATAATAAGCACTTGTTGAATAAACAACTTGCTTTTGCACAACATTAAAAGAACCTATTGCTTGGTACTGAATGCTCACTTTTAGATCAGTTGCATGGGTGTCACTTAGACACCATCACACCAATGGACAGTTATGTAATTAAGCTTAAGAAACAATACAATTATACCTGTAAGGATTTACAGGTATAATCCCAGTTACCTAATCTGGGAACAAGTGAAGTTATTTTAAAATGGCTTTTGGCATGGTGGTATATGCCTGCAATCCCAGCAATTCAGGAGAATGAGGCAGGAGCATCACAAGTACAAAGCCAGTCTTAGCATCTTAGTGACACTCTAGGTAACTTAGCAAGACCCTGTCTCAAAATAAGAAATAATAAAGGGCTGGGTATGTGGTTCAGTGGTTAAATGCCCCTAGGTTCAATCCCCAGTACCAGAAAAAAAAAAAAAAAGAGAAGGAGAAAATAGAAAAAGACACATAAAATGGCTTTTGGTGATCATATTTTATATAAAGATAATAATCAAAATATGAAGAGTATTTCATAAACAGCAACACTTCAGAAGTTAAAAGCTGATTTCAAAGCTTTCATCCAAAATTTTCATATTCTAGCTTTTTTGCATGAAGCAAACACCTGATTTGATTATGATGGTGTCCTTAGTTTAATTTGTAGAAATGTCCAATTTGTTATCATTTACTTCCCTCTTCTATTATCTTAATCCTTTTTTAACCACTACCTATCTTAGATATTTTACAAGTAATAGATACAATATTATCCAAAGTTTATTCAAACTTATCTGAACCTTTTAGAGCTAGAAATTAGGTGGGAACTGTTTTCTTCATGAGATTTCTAGTGCTTTTTGGCTTTGAAGAGCTGGAAATGCAACAAGAATAGCTTTTCTTGTGGTATTTTGGTTTCTACTCCCAACCAAAACCAGGAAGTGCAGAGATGCACAAAAATTAAAAGAAAGGGGAAAAAGTTAACTCAACTTTTTGAACTTCAAACATGATTTAGGTTCAATTTCAGTTTAAGGCAAAGGTTCAACTAAGATCTTGTTTTATCCAAACCACTCGGCCTTTCCATTGAAATGACTGGTAGGCTTACATATGGAATTCTTCTCTAATGTAAGAAGAAAGGGAATTGCTGGTTTGTAGAGTCATTATGTCAACAGGATGTTCTATAGCATTATTGCTGTGATTAGAGTTTGCAAGACAGTGACTGTAGTAAAAGTGAAACAGGCTGATGAATTAAAACACTATTTTTCAGGACAAAATACAAAGATGTTTGATTGGATGACTCTATATCCTAATATCTAATATGTATTATACAATATGATATGATACCAGTAAGATGAATTTGGTCCAGTCTGAGTTTGCCAATTTGTTCTTTGGGAACATCAAGATAAAAGAAAGATCACTCTGCTACCACTATTGTTAAAAGCCGAAAATTTGCTGCTTCATTGTTCTGATTGGTTAATGAGTCAATCAGGAAAATCAGGAGAATTTTACCTATTCCATGAAGGAGGGCAAATGAGATTTAAAAAGCAACTGATCAAACCATCAGGATAACAAATATTCAATTCTTAACATTCTATTCTAAGTTTTGAGACAAAAGTTTTGGTGAGCACCAAATTCTATCCATACACAGCCAAAATCAGAGGAAGAATAGGAATTTATGAAGAGTAGAAAAGCCAAGTTTTATATAAACTGCGAGTGGACACAAACAAGATTCCAATACTCAGGAATAATTGGTAGCCTGAGAGGAGTCTTCAGGTTAGATTTATTAGCTGTTCTATTACTGGAGAATAACTTGACTACAGGAACCTATTTGCCTAACAAATGCCAAAGGAAATAAATGGAGCTATTTTTCTCTTAGCCTGTGTCTACATGAAAAAGAAGCTAGCCAAACAACAAGCAAAGTGAGTCCATTCAGTTAAAGAATGTCCATCAATCCTGCTGCTTGGTACTGAATGCTCACTTTTCAACCAGTTGCATGGTGGTCACTTCAATACCATCACATCAAAACATCTAAACATATCAAAGTTTTTTTATAAGAAATAAACCATGTAAAATTTGAATCTTTCTTGAGTTTTAATACTTAGCAAAAGGATGCAAATAAGAATGATTGCCTTAGTTATCCAACAAATATTAGCTTCTCAGTATAAAAAAAAGCCCACTGAATTTATTTTGTTCTTTACATTTCTGGTACTTCAAGTTTGGTTATAGTCCCAAAATATTAAAATGATGGATGTTTAAGTATGTTTTGGTATTAATATCTTCGTTTTTATGTCTTCAAATGAGGGATACCTTTGCACATTATTTTGTAACATGCTAATAAGTTGTTTGAAATACTATATTTTTCAGGATGAGATACAAAAATATTTGATTAGCTAGCTATGGAGTTTATTTTTATCAACTATTGCCAACATTTTCAGGGTAGCTGCTGATAAAATTTTAGTTATGTTCTAAGATATTTCTTAAGATTTAATATGTGAGAATATTTCAATAATCTTTGAGACACTAAAAATATAAGGAAGATTATTAGCATCTATGATCATGTCGTTTAATACATTATATTATAGTATTATATTAAATTAAGTTTGGGAAAACCCATGGCAATCTCATGTTGAAGAATAGTAAGGTGTATAATTTTCTAGAGTGGGGGAAATGTTGGTGTTAGTCAACAGAAATATCGGCCAGTAGTCTCTGGTTATCATACCAAGATAAAGGCCTCTAGTATGTTTTGGAGTTGTCTCAGAAATATATGGTATCTTTGTGTCACATAAAACACAGAGGGAGCATTAAGTAGGCAGAGAAAGTTCCTGAAGACAACTGAGCAGTAGATGAGTAGGACGTAGACTCTTCATTTCATGAAGGCCTCAGCTCCATTCTGTACAATGTGCCTCTGAATTAGCTTTACAACTTCTCTGCCTCTGTGTGGAAATGGAAAGTAGACCTTTTGTAGAACTGCTTTAAGTGCCAGGTTAAAAAGATGCCAGACTTTTCAAGGAAAGTGGATTTCCCTTGTGTGTTCTGGCTTACAAAATCTGTCTCTTTCATTTTAGGAATAAAATTGTCGCACCTTCTAAATAGCAGAATAAGCCAAACTCAACAATCAAAGCCTTGTTTTCCTGTTGAATAATCCTTACGAGTCCCTTGAGAAAGGAAGTTGTGTGGAGAATATAAATGCATAAATAAAGAACAAAAAGACTGGCTCATCCTATTGCAGTCCCCTGTCTGTCTCTATTTTAAAATATATGTATATATGTGTATATACATATATATATATATATATATATATACATACATATATATATTTTTTTTATTTAGGACACCAAGCGCTGATGGAGTTACAGAATCTTAAAAATCTCTTATTCAGAATGGAAAGTAGATAGGAAACAACAAAGAGAATCCTTCTGCCCATGAATAGCTCAAAACTAACCATTAGAGGTGAAGGACATTTCAGTCTCTTAAACAACTGACTTCTTTGGGGAACCTGGATGTAACATCATTCAGTTACACTGATGAGTTTATGAACTGACAGTTTCCTCCTAAAAAATCAGACAAATATGAAGTATCAATACCTGATGCTTCACATTGTAATTGCCTAAATCATTTTCATTCAAATGTGTATATATGTGTGTGTATATGTGTGTGTGTACATACATCTTTGTGTAGTTGTGTGGTGTATGTTTGTGTATGTATGCAGAAAGATTATCAGAACTGATCCATAGTAGTTTCTAAATATCCCTGCTTTTACATAGGTGTCAAAATGAAAGTTAATAGAGAAACCTGAAAATTATATGAAACCAAATAATCACAACTTGAAACAAAGACTTTTTCAATAGTTTACTTTTGCCAGATAGAAATCAATATGTTTTACATTTTTATGCAAAAAATTGGAATAGGAAGCATCAAAGGATGACCTTTTTTGTTGTTGTTAATAACTGTCCCATAGCCCCACAGCTATTCAGTGGTGTTACAAGAACACAGAAGAATAAATGTTTTCTAAGAGTACAGTGCTGAAAGGTATCAATGGAGTTTAATATGGTTCTGGAAGCTCAACTCCACTTATTTTGTCTGATGTATGTATATGCATAAGATTAGGTTACTGAGAAAGGAAGAAATACACTGCTCTTTTCATTGCTGAGACAAAGAATGAATTACAGCTAAAATAAAGATGGGAGTAAGGCAAGGGAGGGAGTGCAATTGGGAGCAACTAGGAGGGCCAGAAGAGATAATTTAAGCCATTCTGGTACAGTGTTTGGTTTGCAGAGGCAGCCTTCTCTCCTGTTGGAAGAACCCTTTCTAGAAAGGTAGTCACTCCAGAGATCACTGAGGATTTCTCCCTTTAAGGCCCATGTATGTGGTATGGGGCCCTTCTAAGACATTTGTTGAAGCTATCTTCCACATCACTAAAATTGTATGCATCTCAAAAACTGCATGAACTAAATATTTGTGTTCTCATTGTGTTTCATTATGTATAATTTCATTAAATCAAGAAATACCGTTTAAGACAATGAAGATGCTTTTAACAATGTGGCTCTAAGTTAGAACATAGCTCAACAAAAAGAGCTTTGTGCATGCTAGGCAGGTACTTTACCACTGAGCTACAACTTCAGCACCCATAATAACTTCTTTAGTGGCAAGTTCTTTGAAAACAAAGAGAACCTGTCACAAATAAAAACGTTTTGTTGCCAATGAACTTTTTCTACTACTGATAGCTTAACAGCTTCTCCATACTTGACTATTTTTCTAATAGAGTAGGTGAAGTTATTTAAAAATATTAGTTTTTACACTATGTAATAAAATGTATCAATATTTGGGAGATCTATATAACTCAGTCTTTTCCAATGTCCAGTAATGATGATACAAAATCATAAATGTGTAAAAATAGTTCAAGATTGACCAACTGATTTTAATATACAGAGTATGAAAGTTCATTGATTTGGTTCCAGATTCTACATTGTGTCTAACCTTTAAGAAAATATCATTTGATGAATATAGTATCAAATTATATCTCTAATCAACACAAGCTAAAAAGCTTATGTGTTCCTCACTTTTCAAATTTCATATAATTCAACCCCCAAAAGCACAACAGATTAAATGTAGATGCCAATATGAGAATCCAGGTGTCTTCTATCAAGCCAGGATTTTAAAAGATTTATCACCCACTAAAACAATGCCAAACTTCACACTGCTATTTTTGTTTTGAAAAAAAAAAGTTTTTTATTCTAAGATATGTTATATTAATATATAATAGGCTTATTTTTATTTTAAATGTATTAATGAATATATTAACTTTCTCCATTTTAGTTTTTAATATGTTAAATAGTCATTGATATAACCCACATAAATAAAAGATATTTGGGGTCCTCAAAAATTTTAAGAGTGTAAACAGATCCTGAAATCAAAAGAGATAGAGAACTTTTGCTATAAAGAAATGAAGAGAGAGTTTCAACTGCAAACTGCACACTGGGAATTATTAGCTTATAGGTTTTTGGTCAAAAATAGTACACACCGTGAGTAAGAATATAATTGCAATGTATCAAATAGTATTCACTATCTCATCTTGAATTCAAGATCTTATTACAAATGTTTTAAAATACCTAATACACATAACATAAGAAACCCACATTTAAGGAAAATTAATAAGGTGTTCCAAGAGAGTTTATGAATCCTTCCTTACTTCTCTACTTTTATGAAAAGGGTTTAGATCTGGGCACAAGTGGTACATGCCTATAATCCCAGTGGCTCAGGAGGCGGTGACAGGAGGAACAGGAGTTCAAAGCCAGCCTCCGCAAAAGCAAGGCGCTAAGCAACTCAATGAGATTCTGTCTCTAAATAAAATACAAAATAGTTCTGGGGATGTGGCTCAGTGGTCAAGTGTTCCTGCATGCAATCCCCAGTACCCTCTCTTCCACCAAAGAAATAAAAAGGGGTTTAGAATTTTTTGTCATTTCATGAATTTTGCAAGTAAGTTTTTGGCTTTCAACCATGATTTATAAATTAGAAAGACTTGGGCTATTGACTTTCAGAATATCAGTCTCCTTACCATAAATAAGTTGTTTATTTGGACTTTCTCATTTCCTCCTTTCCTTTGTTCATTCCAAAACTATTTATTGAGCAACTACTCTCAACTGAGCAACATGCTAGAAGTTATAAAGGCAGAAACCACAAGATTGCAAGAATACAATGGGTAGCAGAGAGTATTTATAGAGATGACCTTTACACTGGAACTCTTTACTGAGCAGGATTTGAATATAAATTCATTTTACTATTACATTAAAGTTTTCCAAAATGATTGCCCCACACTTGAATCCTTCAGTCTGAAGTGAGGAAAAAACTTCAGAGGATGTAATTCATAAAGGAACACAGGGTTCCTTCCATGTCATTGACAAGCCAGCATGACTTCCCTCTTCTCTACCTGTACGTGGTCACCTACACTGGTTCTTCATCCATGTTGGAAATAGTGAGGTATTTACCATGATTATGAAGAGGAAATATATGGATCTTATATTCACACCCAAATTACTACTTATTTTAAATCAATACGTAGCATTAGTGGTTTATTAGACTCTTAGATGTTATTAATGACTTTAATATTATTTCATGATGCGGGTTTTGCCTTGTTTTAGATATTGAGAACAAGAGCCAGAAATATGATATGCTAGACAGGGCAGGGACTTAAACTGTGGCAATTTCATGTTTCTTATCCCAGCTTGCCCAACTTCACAGTACAAAGAATAAAGCCAGACAGTGCTTGATCAATGATTGGACAGGGATCGCCATGTCTCACTCTGATTGGATGCAGAAACTACTCTCCCTAAAAGCATTAGCCAATAGCTTTAAAGGTCACACAACCATATACACACAGCAGCAACTCAGTGGTGACACTTTTGGGAGCTCCACTTCATTTCTGTTTCAAAACATAAATTCACTTACTTTGCTCTCACTCTCCATTGTCCCTGCATCTCATTCTTCAGATCCACAAGTCAAAAGACCTACACCTCACCATATCTCATAAGAAATTATCCCACTCCAGTTTGATTAAATTCCACAAACAGTTATTGAAGACCTGCTAGGGACAAGGTACTGAGTTTGAGCCAAATGAAGAAACATAGTACTTGCCCTTTTGAAACATACAAAGGGAGAGAGATGTTCACTATGTACACACAACCACAGTGATATGTCATGGGCCAAGGAAGTGCAAAACAGACATTATAAAGTTTATCTCCACAAAACTCTTCAACTATGAGTGTCTTTGAAGAGTTTCCATCTGTCATAAATGCACATGTGGAGCTAGCACTTTTTATATCTTAAAAAATACTTCATTCGAGGTCGAGCTCTGCAGGTTGGTAAATGTGGTGGACTCCTCTCATTTCCCACCATTGTTTGAACTCAGAAAATGTGTGGCAACCCTGAGTTCAAATATAATACATGTTAACACAATGCTGCAGAACCTTTATCCTCCACCGGAGTCAAAACAGTTGTCTTCCATAGAATTTAGAGAAAAAAAATAATGTTCCATATTGCTCCATAAACAGTACAGCACAAAGTCAGTTGCAATTCTGTGCAATTTTCTATAATCATGTATACTTAAGTGAAATTTACATTATCATTATAAGCTGCACTATGGAAATGATTCTTTTAGCCTACAGCTATTAGAATCACCTCGGTGCCAGGACTAAGCTGTCAGCACCAGGGGAAGTAATTTCATCAGGTTTCTTTTCACATGGACACACAGCTCCTATTAGTGCTTATGCCTCCTATTTTTTTTCCCCCAACTTATGCAGTTTGCCTCTTTGAGTGGAAATGAAAACAATTTCAAGAATGAAAAGTTTTAGCTTGTTGCTAAAAATATCCTCAATCATCAGCAGGGGAGGCAGTTCCTCAGCCACTTGCAACAAAGATGACCTCTTCGCCAGGCTTGACCTACAGCAGGAGGTATCTGCTCAGAAGCTCCTTTTACATGGGCTCAAATATAAACAACCAATTCCTCTGGCTGGCCCCCCTCCTTGAATGGAGGCAGGGAACATTCTGTACAAGGAAACATTTTTTCCCATCAAGCTAGGGGCCAGTCCTAACCAAGTCAATGAAAGCATATGATGTATGTTAAACATTAATAGCATTTAATTGCAGATGCCCAAGTGGCCCAATTTTAGTGTCTTTCAGCTCAAAGGACCCAAGACATCCAGGTTATTCATATTACCAAGGTGGGACAGTGCCTCTTAGTACATTTTAAAAAATAAAAGCAGACTTTTTTTTTCATATTAGCCTCTACCTTGAATCCTTGAATACACATCTCTCCCAAGATCACAGGAATACATTTCTAAGTAAGTAAAACATTGGGTAATGAATGCCAAGTCTAGGAATAGTCAAACAGAAAATTCCCTCCTATCTTTAAGGCTAGTGGTGAAACTTACACGACTAAACCAGCACTCTGAAAAATTGAAACCACATGGTGCCCTTACCCCAGGTACCATTAGTGAATGAGAAGAAACATGCCACATTTACTCTCACAAATAGAGAAAATGAGGCAAAACGCCATAAGGTACTGATAGAAAAATTAGAATTATGATCTACAGATGTTTCTTCTTAATTTCTTCAAACTGATAGTTAAATTGATTTCCAACAGTAGACGTACAGAATTCACAAAATTTCAAGACATATATTTAGATGTGCAAAATTATACTATTTTCCTTCAGAAAAGTATTGAGAGCAGGAGTCAGAAATATGATTGGCAGAAAGGGCAGGGGCTTTGCAACAATTCTGTCTTCCTTATCTCTACTTGTCCAACTTTATGCACAAAGTATCTGATGAGCCAGAGCAGCATGAGATCAAGCATGTGATTAGCATATGACTCAGCATATGATCAACATCCTGATTGGACAGGGGCACATGATCACAGAGTATATCACTCTGATTGGATGCCTAAATTCCCCTCCCAAATTGTCATTAGCCAGTAGCTTTAAAGGTCACCTCCAGAATACCATATAAACCCCTAAACAATAGCAACTCATGGGCAACCCTCTTGTGGGATTTCACCTGTGTGAGCTCTGCTTGCTGTTTCAAAAAATAAACTCTTTACTTTGCTCTCACCCTCCCTTGTCTTTGAGTCTCATTTTTCATATCTATGAGACAAAGAACCTACACCTTGCTATGTCTCACTATGATATCTACTTTGAATGCTCATTGTGCCTGGTATCAGTGAATATATTTTATCAACTCCAGGTAAATTCAGTAATATAACACATATCATTAGTAAATTCAAAATTCATCCCATGTTTATTTCTCCCCAGAAATGTTCTTGAGTTATGTGAGGTATGCCAGGTTATGTCCTGGAGTGTAAGTGGGACAAAGAAAGGCATCCATCATCAGCTTATAAGTACCCTACTGTATCTAGTTCTTTACTATTGTTCTTCCTCTATATTATCAATATACTGAGATGTCTGATAAGCGGGAATATTATTGTCACTTTGAGACACTCAGTTCTTCCACTTCTCAGTATACAGCTGATTATTTACACAATAAAGCATTTGGCTGAACCCACATTTCTGGGAGAAGTATGTCCCTTAGACATACCATGCAGCTTATAATGTCCACAGTTCAGTTGTGCTAGGGCAGTGGAATAGGATCCTTAGAAAAGAAAGACGACACCCTGAGAAGGCATTTAAGACATAAGGCTTATTGAAAATTGCTTACAAGGAAGGTAGTTAGTGGTGATGACTAGACAAATAGCATCTATGCACCGCATGGTGTCTCACCAGGAAAGTCCAGCAGTGATGGGCTGGACAAGTAGCAATATGTTCCTCATGGTACCCCTGATGTCTCACCTAAAAGTACTGCTTCTGTCCCTCATGATGCTTGGTCCAGTGGTAGCTGGATGAGCATTTATTGTCTCCACAGTGCTCTGTTCCACACCAATTACCATGGGGAGGAGGTTTTATCGGTTAGGTTTGCTTTGTCCTCTTGTATGACCAGCTCTCCAAGGAACGTGCATATGTGCACAAAAGCAGTTTCTAAGTAGTTTTTACAGATAACACTGGCTGCCCTAGTTTCCAATGTGTGAAAGAAACAGCATTCTTTTAAGACAATACATACCTGGGCATTCTGCTCTGGGATCACCTCCATCATTCTCCTGACTTCATTAGGTTATTGGGAACAGAAAGGGTTATTTCAAGGACAAGTGTTTTACTGTCCTCCTATTTTTTAAGGGATGGCACACCTATTTTTTTTTCATTTTCTTTCCTTTTTTTATTGGTTCTTTTTAGTTATACATGACAGTATAATTCATTTTGATATGTTTGTACAAGCATATAATATATTTATTCTAGTTAGGACTTCATTCTTGTGAATGTGCAAAATAGTGGGATTCACTTTGGTATATTCATATAAGTACATAGAAAAATTGTTTCAGATTCATTCTACCATCTTTCCTTTTCCTATTCCCCTTCCTTTCCCTTCATTCCCCTTTGTCTAATCTACTGAATATCTATTCTTCTCCTCTCCCCTCTTATTGTGGATTAGCTTCCACATATCAGCAAAAACATTGGACCTTTGTTTTGGGGGGCTTGCTTATTTCACTTAGCATGATAGACTCCAGGTGCATCTATTCACTTGCAAATGTCATAAAGTCATTCTTCTTTGTGGCTGAGCAATAATCCATTGTGTATAATTTCTTTATCCAGTCATCTGTTGAAGGGAATCTAGACTGGTTCCATAGCTTAACTATTTTATGTTGAGCTGCTAATAACACTGACACACCTATTTCAATTCCTCTCTCCAAGACCACAATGAAGTAGAGAACCTGGGAGTTGGTCTACCCTCCAATCTTAGAGGTTTCTTCAGGAAGGTAGAGCATTGTGGGATGAAGGTCTGGTTCAGAGACCTGTATCAGGAACTTATACTGTTTCTTCTCATCAAGCTCTTTCCCCTTTCTCAAACTTAAAGAATCTTCTAATAATCTGGGAAGTTAGAATCCTTTCCCCTTTGATGAGAACTAGTTCTACCCAAACACATATTCTCAGATATTTAAATTTATATTTCATAATAGTGTCCTGCCACACCAAAAACTTTAGAGGTATCTAAATAAAGATGAGTATTTACTGTTCTCCCTTTCCTCAAAGAACTAATGTTATAAAGCTCTACAGAAAAGTAAGGAGACAAAACACTGGAATGGAAATTTAAAAATTAAGAATTTAGAGACTTATTTTGAGAGGTATTCTATATTATTTAGTACTTGTCTTTCTTTTACTTTTTTTCCTTTCTTCTTTTCTTTTTTAATAAATGGTATTAGAAGTGGGCATTGTCTTGAGAGTGATGGGTTATGGATACAGCAAAGCATTGATCGGCCTGCTTCAGCTCTTGACTAACCACTGCTCTCTCTCCCCAAGAAACAAGTTGGTCAGGAAGCCACAACACAGCCATGGCATTTAAAGATACCAGACAGATACCCATGGAACCAGAGGTGATGATTCATTGAGTTAGAATTACCCTCACCAGCAGTGATTTGATATCAGTAAGAAAGTGTGTGCTGACTTGATCAGAGGCACAAAGGAGAGAAATCTCAAAGTGAAAAGACTATTTGCATGCCTACCAAGACTCTGAAAATCACTACAAGAAAAATACCTTGTGGTGACAGTTCGAAGACATGGGATTATTTTCAGATGAGAATTCACAAGCTCACTGACTTGCACAGTCCATCTGAGATTGTTAAACAGATTACTGAGCCAGGAGTGGAGACTGAAGTTACCATTGCTGAAGCATAAAGCAGCTGTTTTGAGCCAGGAGTGGAGACTGAAGTTACCATTGCTGAAGCATAAAGCAGCTGTTTTAATAAATTGATTATGGGTTAAAAAATAAAAGAAATGGACACTGCATTTGTAGAGTGACTGGTCTAGGTGCCATTCCATGATCTCATAACTCCTCATTTATCTGAGTTTTCTCAAGATTGCTATCCCTCTTTCTCCTCTATTCTGATTATTAACCTATCTTGCTTTACTTGTACCTGGTTTACCCTTTATATATCCCAGAGCTTCACAATCTTTTCACTTCATAAAAGATACTACTTCTTACTTGGCCCTAAGAGATAAATGGTAAATGAGTGATTGCTGGTTCTCACTAGTCAAACTGAGTATGAGGTAATGAATATCTTAAACATATCTCTAATTCTTCTTTGAAACACTCCTGGAACTCAGCAAACTAAGAAAATCTGATCTAGTCAAACCTTGACTACACATCAAAATCTTGCTCTTCTTACATGTCCTCCATGAAGCACCTTTCATCCATTCTTGTCTATGATTGAGCTTCTCATTTTATGATCTCTCAAGAAGTGTTCCAAAGGTCCTCTGCGACACCTCATTTCACCCTTTGTCCTATACTATCTTATATTATTCTGTTTCAAGTGTGTGATTGTTATTTTAATCATACTTTAATATACTTGAGATTATAAATCCTGTTTTCTGTGAGTAGGACCACTTGTATATAACTTGACTTTAAGGCTATAATTGTTATACTGCTCAAAAATTATGAAGGAAAACAGTAAGACATAATGGAAAGAACATGGAAATAGTCATACAGACAAAAATGCAAGCCCTTCTATCATCATTTAATGACTGGATGAATTTGAGAAAGTGAATTTACAAATGCTATGAATATCAAAATAGATGGTAGCATAAAAACACCAAGTAAGTCTTCACAGCTATCAGCCAAATGAATTAATGAATGAAAATATTTCTATCATAGAATCAAAAGATAACAAGAGTGTGCCAGATGATAAAGGAAGGAGAAATATGAAAGTGGTAGAATCTGCAGCCAGAATCTGCAGAGGCCAGAGGTAGGTGAGAAAATAGCTTAGTGTGAAAATGGCAGTTTTAAAAAAATGACACTTCTATTTCTGATTTGAAAAATGGACTAAATACATACAATAAAATTTTAAAATATTGTCTGGCCCATGAGTGATACTGACCCCTATCCCTAGGAAATGGCAAATTTATGGAGTGAATTTTGTTCAGGTTTCATTTCTTTAGTAAATTTACATGTGTGAGAGCAGAGAGAGAAAACTGTAACAATCCAACAAACTCTCTGGGTTGCAGACACAGAGCTGAGGGCCTGAGAAAACCCTAACTGCTGGAGTTTACAGGAGGAAGTACAAGAGAATGAGATCTTGAATAAGAACTCCAAATATCTGCAGGGAGTCCTGATTAAATATTCAGCAGAGACCACTATACTTATGTAAGGAAAGAATCATCCAAGAAGGATTAGAACTCAACACTCAGCTAAGACTGTGGATATTGCTTGTTCCCACAAATTGGATTGAAAAAACTTACAAACTCACAGGGCATTGTTAGAAAACTCCAAAGGATCTTGCCTCAAGAGTAACTGGCATAGAATAATTTGCAGAGTGCTACATAATCTATGCCAAATTATTCTGTTCCACCTAATAAATCTTGAAATTAAACCCCAAGGATCAAAGAATTTTCAAATACTATAACTATATCCCAGCATAGACAAAGGGGAATGAAGGGAAGGGAGGGAGGATGGGAATAGGAAAGACAGAATAAATAGGACATAACTTTCCTATGTTCTTATATAAATACACTGCCAATGTAACTCCACATCATGTACAACCACAAAAATAGGAAGTTATACTCCATGTATGTATGATATGTCAAAATACATTCTACTGCTATGTATAACTAAAAAGAACAAATAAAAAAATTTCAAAGTGAAAAAAAAAAAAAGAATGCATTGGGGGCTGGGGTTGTGGCTCAGTGGTAGAGCACTTGCCTCACATGTGTGGGGTGCTAGGTTTGATCCTCAGCACCACATAAAAATAAATGGAGATATTTGTGTCCAAAAAAAAAAAAGCTCAAAAACAAAGGTAAATTTCAATATATGTGGCATGCAATAAAAATTTATCCCCACGCAGACATCTAAACTATTCATGTAGATATTCCACTTTCAAAGATGGAGAGAACAGCTTATACATAAACTGTGCATAGTGACTTTTTCCAAAAAGTACTGGTTGAAAGGATGGAGATAACTTTAGAGTGCGGAAATCTGATAGACGCTCCCTCAGCCAGGTGATCAAAGTTAACATCAGGAATGATAAATCATGTTAATATCTATCTTGATATGATGAGGACAGTTTTCCTCTCAAAACACATAACCTCAGCTTAATCATGATAAAAAATATCAGGTGAGGGACATATTACAAAATATCTGACCAGTAGTCCTCAAAACTGTCAGGTCATCAGAAACAGAAGGCTTACTGTCATAAGGTTTGTCTAAGGACATATGACTACTGAATGTAGAGTTCTGGATGGAATCTTGTAACAGAAAAATATATTGAATAAAAACTAAGGAAATCTGAAGAAATTATGGAATTTGGTTAGTAATAATGTATCAATACCAGTTCCTTTATAGTAATGTACTACATTAATAACAAAGATGCCAATAATAGGACAAATGTGTTGTGAGGTGTATAACTCTATGTACTATCATCACAATTTTTTCTGTAAATCTAGAGCTTTCCTAGAAGTTTACTAGAATTTCCTAGACATTTTATGTAAAACAAAATAAAATTATAAAAATTTACCAGGCAGTTGAAGAAGTAGGAAAATACAACCTAAAAAGGAAAATAAATTAATTAATTAAAACCAATCCAGAATGGACACAGATGCTATAAGTAATAATCAAGAACATGAAAATAGTTATAATTGAATTTTGTATGTTGATAAAATTAAGTAGAGAAATAGAAGACAAAAATATCCTCAAACTTCCACTGTCAAAAAAAATAATATCTGAGATGAAAAATACAGTGAATGGGATTCATGAAGATTAGGATTGCCAGAGAGAAGGTTACTCAACTTGAATACATGACAACAGAAACTTTCCTTTTGAAAAACAGAGGGGAAGGATAACTTCTAAAAGTGAATAAATATAAGTGACCTGCAAGATAATTTCAGATACCCTAAAATGCATGCAATTAGAATCCCCCTGAAAGGGGGACAGAGGAAACATTTGAGAAAAATAATGGCTGAAATTCAGTTGATAACACAAGACAAAACACTGAAAATCCTGCTGTCCTTTAATAGGTATGTTGAAAGATAAACCAAGATGAAATTAAAATTTTAAAGTTTATCCAAGCCAACAACCATGCATGAATTAGGAACCACACAACTGAAAAAGGCTCCAGACTCCATTGAAGCACAGAGACAGGCTTTCATAGGGGAAATGTGGATATAAAGCAAAGATGGCATTTAACTGGTGACAGCTGTACATTGCCTTTTTTGGTCTGTCCCTCTGGAAAGTCCCTAATTATACAAGTTAGTTGGCAGCTTCTGATTGATGGAGCTTAAATGTTGCTTTTCTCTAATACATAAGTTAAGTTTTGTTTATGTTCGCAAATTCAAAAGAGGTGAAGTTTACTTTCAAGGCCTAACTGGTTTGATCTGCTTGGGGATTTTCCATGCCTGATCTCCATCTTAAATAACTTTCACGAGATTTTCCAACCCCCTGAACCTCAGGAAGGGTTTATAACCCAGTCTGCCCAGTGAGGTGTCAGGAAATCTGCTTGGTGTGGGCAGCTTACAGGAATGCTTTTGCTTTCCTTAAAAAAGACAGACATGACTAGTCTTGCTCATAGCCCCATCTTTCAGCTTTAAATACAGATATGATTGATACCTGTGACAATGAAGAAAAGATCAGTGAATGGGGAGATACCATCTTCAGAGGCTTAGCACTGTCGTCATTGAAACAACCTACCTTTAGGTAACTTTCAAAGGTGAAAAATAAACTGTTTAAGCTCCTTTCAGTCATGTTTTCTATCATTTGCAACTAAAAACACTCCTGGCAAATATAACATGGATATATTTGAGAAACCCTGCTCAAAGTTGTGAAATCTATAGGAATAGATTTATTTATATTATTTTAATATGTCTATAGGTCTTAGGTTATTATTTTTTGAAATTTGCAATTCATGTCATCTCACGTTTTTCTTTTTGATCAATCTGACTACAAATGTATCCATTTTATTTGATTTTTTCAAATAATAAGGTTTTGGTCCTACTGACTTCCTCTATTTTGTTTTAAATTTTATTGACAGTTATAACTTTATTACTTCATCCTTAATATGTACTTTGGAGTAAATTTCTTGCTCATCTTTTTTTTTTTTAATGCTCCATAACATGAAGACTTGGACCACTTTTTGATCTGAGACTACTTGTCTCTACTATAAGCAGTATTTCCCGTTCCAAAATGAATATTTATGTTCATCCAAAATTCATAGTTGAAATCCTAACCCCTAAAGTAATGGTATTAGGAGATGAAAGAATGGTATTGGGGGATACTAAAAATTAAGTTATAAAGGTTAGTGAATTTATAAGGAGAATCATGAGAGCACTCTATTCTCTTTTTCCTCTTCTTCCTCATCTCCCCTGCCATATGCAGATATAACAAGATGACACTCTGTAAACAAGTTAGGGAATTCTTACAAGACACCAAATTTGCTGATACCTTAACGTTGGATTTCCCAGCCCTCAGAATTATCAGAAATAAATGTCTGTCATTTAAGTTTCTAGTCTATGATAGTCTTGTTAGAGAAGCCCAAACTGAATAAAAAAATTTCCCTTTAAGCACTACTTTGGCTGTATCCTATAAAATTTAATTTAAGATTGTATTTTTCTACTATTGATTTCCAGTTTACCTCCATGGTGATCAGTATGATTTAATTATTCTAAATTTATTAAGATGTTTTATGACATAAATATGGTCTGTGTATTTGTAAACAATGTTTATTCTGTAACTTGTGTCCAGTATTATTGATACTCCTCCCTAAGTCTTCTATAAACATGGTTTTCTGTCTGTTTTGTGTATGCATTATTGAGAGAAGAATGTTACAATCTTCAACTATCAATGTGAATTTGCTTCATGTATTTTGAAATTATTGGTGGCATGTATCTTTATAATTAGTATGTATTTATGGTAAATTTATTGCTTTATCATTGTAAAGTAATTCTGTTCATTTGTGATAATATTCCTTGTTTTTGAAGTCTATATTGACATCCATTAATATAGCCATCCCAAGCTCTCATTGGATTAATTTGTGCATGGGCTATGTTTGCTTATCTCTTATATTTAAAGTGTGTCTTTCTATTTAATGTATGTTTATTACAGACGGCACACAGGACATATATATATATATATATATATCTCATAATGAGTTAAAGAGATATATGTCTATCTATATAGCCATAGATATATATATTTATCATAAGTTAAAGATATATATTTCTATAGATACACCGATATATATTTACCCATATATGAATATTTAACTATATATATAGTGTGCATGTATATGTGTGTGTCTCTGTGTATAACTTACCTAATTTGAAACAATATCATGCCCCTTTACACAGAGCATATAAATATTTACAACACTATACTTTTATTTCTCCCTCCTGGACTTCCTGTTGCTGTTGCTGTCCATTTTACTTCTTTATATGCTATCACAATACATTGTTATTACTTTTACTTTAAACCATAAAATATCCTTTAAAGAAATTTAAAATAAGAAAAATATTTACCTATATATTTGCCATTTTTGAACTATCCATGCTATCTTGAGGTCTAAATGTCCCTGTAGTATCATTTTACTTCCTAAAAAACTTCCATTAAGATTACCAATAGCAATGAATTCTCTCAAGATTTGCTGGCTGAAGGGTCTAAGAAAAAAAACTAGTGTTTTAGGTGAAATGAACATTTAAATCAATGGACTCTGACTAAAGCAATTGGTCTTCCATAATGTGGGTGTCTGTCATCTAATCAGATGGTTGAATGAATACAACAGAGACTAGTCTCCCTAAGCCAGAAGGAATTCTCCAGCAGACAGCCTTTAGACTTCATCTTCACAGTCAGCTGTCCTGCATCTCCAGCCTGCAGGTCCAAACTACAGATTTTGACCTTCCAGTTACCATAATTGTATGAACAAATTCCTTTATAATAAACTTATTTCTATATATGTAATCATAAAACATTGAAGGTTTGTTTTTTAAATAAATACTTTCTCAACATCTATTAACAGCACCTGGCACAATACTAAGTGTTCAATAAATATTTGTTAAGTACATTTTCAAATATTTTTAGCATATACCTTATGGCATACACTCACAGGGAAACAGCATAAAACTAGTTAAATTTGTGCCAAAATTCCAAAAATACAAAATAATTCAAGCAGTTGGCATTATAAAATACTGAGTAATAAAATAATATTATCTACCCCAAAGTGGTTCTGTGCAGATAAATGAGAATATCCATTTAAAGTGCTTCACATATAGTGCTTCATAAATAACTACTCAATAAATATTAGTTAATTATAATTAAATTATATACTAACCAGCTGAGCAAGACCAGTGCTGTCTTGATTTCTGATGCACAGAACAGAATGATGGTAATTACACTGCCTTCTCAACAGTTTTTTTAGAGGATCAAATAAAATTTTTATGAAAGAACTATCAGGATAATACCAATGTTGAGAATCAGGTTTGAGTCTCCTTCCCTTGGTGTTGAAGACTGAACACCCAAGAAACAATGAGACAAGTGCAAAAAGTTTTATTTAAAGGATACATCAGAGATAGAGACAGACTCCTCCACAGAGGAGGGGGTCCAAGTTTGTGCCCAAGGGAGTAGGAGTGTCCTGCTCCTTTATAGATTTCAGATGCCCTTTGTTCTCATGCCCCCTCCTCCCCTTATCTTGCCTCTGTAGCCAAAATGTGGAAAAGGAGCCTTCCAGGGGTATAGGCAGGAAGGGAGCAGCCTAGTGGGCATTCATTAACAACTCCTTGCAGGAAGAAAAAATTTCCTGGAGGCAGGTAACCTAACAACAGGTTGAAGGAAGGGAAAGTACTATGGAGGCATAAGCATTTTCTCTTATTTTGAATCAGCCCCCATCTTCCTTACCCAATCATTCATTACCTACACTGTCCTTATGCCTCCACCCTCAGCCTCAATCCCCCCTCTGAGAAGGGAATACTTACTGCTATAAGGGGAAATGTACTAGATAACCATTGTGGCTGCTTAAAGCTGAGATGCGATGATGTGGGGCAAGAAGTTTGGGTTTCCCTTTTAGGAATGTTTTGGGTCAGTTGAGGGGTCTGTGGTAAAAGTCTAGTTGGGAAGAAACAGGTTGTAAAGTCATCTGGAAAGTGGATGCTTCTGAGAGAAACAAAAAGACATGAATACTGGAATGAGATTAATAAAAAATAAATGTCATAGCCTCTGGAACATTTCAGGAATATCATGATGGTGATAAAAGCCTGTAAGCTCTTACCAGGAGGTACAAGATCTAAGAAGTTGCTCCCATGACAAGGCCAGTGAGGACATGGCCTCTATTTGGGAATGTAAATATTTAAGGATATTAGTTACATTGCCAGAGTTAAAGAACGTAAACACAATACTTGGCTTTAATAATGTCACAGATGTTCCCATAAGATGTAATTAAGCTATCTAATGTCATCTGATTTTTTTAAAATACCTTTTTATTGGTAGAACTTCTGTGTTTAATAGAGATCCCTTTATTTCTGTTATTAGGACTAGATAATAATACTAGCAAACACAGATCAAGCCTACCTGTGTAGGAGGTTAGGAAGATTTATAAGCCTTAATTTGACTACTGACCAAAAAACTTCTGAATCTGATGTCTCTTTTAGTAGTTATCAGGCACTCCTGTCTAAGAGTTGCTCTTTTGTAGCCTCCAGTCTTACTTACTCTTGGTGGGGCTAACACAAGTATACATCTTAAGTTACATTAAAAGAACTACTGTCATTCATTTTAAATGTCTAGGTATGGCTCTGTTTTTATAATAACTTGTTTTGCTAGATATTTAAGACCAAGCCGGTCAAATTGACCTTGCTCCTATATATTGTTAAGAGTCAGCTGAGTTCCCTCAGGGGGTTACTCTTTGGAACTTGAGAGTAGCCTCCTTATCTCCTTTAGTGCTATCTTCCAGGATGGGTGAGGGTCTCATTGACAAAGTGGCTTCCTTTGGAAGCATGAGGGATGTCTCCTTCTCCAATGACCCTCCTCTTTGCAGCATATGCACTGGCCAACTTTCTGTTCTCCAGGGTCTCATAGATCCCCCTGATCAGAAGGTCATGTGGCCCAGAATTGCAAAGCCCTTAGACAACTCCCCTTGTTCCCTGGATTCAAATTCACTCAGATGGCAAAATCCAAATATTGGCTATTTTGTTTCTTGGTTCTTTCACTTCCTTAACTTTAGTCTCCACATTTTGGTCTTAAACATCCAGCAAGCCAGTTTCACCAGTGTTAAAGTAAGATTACTGGGTTTTACCTTTAATGTCTATCACTTTACGGTTATTTTACCCTTTCTATTTAATTGGGTTCAGTATTAGTACTGTAAGTCAGCCTTACATCTCATCTGTCCTATAGGTATTGGCCTATTATCTCAACTCAGGTTGTTATATCAGAAGTTATACTTCTGTAAGGTGCTAACAAATAATAGTTATAAATTTTACAAGGAAAATACAAAATGAAATTAACAAGAGTAAAAACAAATTTACTTTGTATAATAGCTATGAACTAAGAAATATAATTTTTTACAATCCCAAATCTTTACACTTTAGTTAAAAAAGCACCAGCTTGATAAAATGTTCTTTTAAAACTTACATTTCAAAGATTCATATACTTGAAAGATATGACAAAGAAGCCAGTAACAATACCATGATTACACTGATGTTCTTATATTAATCAAGTTTAGCTTTTAAATAAAAATTTAGATTCAGTAATGTAGTATAATACTCTAAAATGTTATTATTTAACCAGAGTTATACAAACCCTAATTCCTTTAAGACTAATTTCTCTAAATAATAAAACTTAACAGATACAAGAGATTATCTTTATAGATAAGAGCAGATTAATGTTTCAAGAAATCTTTGTTACTTCAATCCATAGATAATTAACTTTGGTTTATATCAGTACATTAATATTTGACCTTAAGGAAAAGCCTTAAATAACTTTAACTGATTGTGCTAATTATATATAACCAATTTAGTTACACACACATTTTTTGAAATTTGCCCTCCACAAACATTCTGCAATTTAGACATTCTGCAACACAACAGACTTTCTCACCCAGAAACATTTCTCTTTCATGCTACTTTCCATATTAAAATATATTTCCATCCCTAGAACCCTCTTGTATCTCTTCCTTAGCTGTTGAGATCCCTTTTTAAAATTCATATACTGAAACTATCCTTATGAAATTTCTGATTTAGACAAATTACTCCACTTTAATGAGATGAAATACTTTGTTTTTATGGTACTTCAATTGAAACCCAAGTGCAACATTTTGTATTCTTTTATGTATAATTACACCTGATAGAATTTTTTGGTGGGGAGGCCCCAGAGATTGAACTCAGGGGAATGCAACCACTGAGCCACATCACCAGACCAATTTTGTATTCTATTTAGAGAAAGGTTCTCACTGAGTTGCTTAGTTGCTCACTTTTGCTGAAGCTGGCTTTGAACTTGCGATTCTCCTGCCTCAGCCTCCTGAGCCACTGGTATTACAGGTGTGTACCCCTGTGCCCAGCTTACCTGATAGAATTTTAACTCTTAGTAACCTTGTTTTTAGTGAAGACACAAACACAAATCAATCTCAAGGCTTTTTTCATTTACCCATTTATGAAAATGCTCATAATGTTTAAATATTATTCCATATTACCTTATGGAATTTAAGGTGTTAAGAGTACTTGATTTTTTATTTAACAGGTGATGTTTTAACATTTTAATTTTGTAAATTAATCAGATGTCTCTAACAAACATATTTATGATCATTAATCTTATTAATGTTAAATCTAATTTACTCATTTTAACTGTAAAAAAGATATCAGACAAATGTTGTTAACAGTATTAACCACCCCTTCCCCACTGAAGAAAAATCCTAGGAACAACAGACATTACATTCTGTTAGAAACCAACACTCTGTTAATTGTCTGACTGTCTTGAAGAATTTGTCAATAATTTTAAAACATCTTTACTCTCATCTGTTTACATAATTTAAATTGAATGTTTTTAAGTCATATGAACTAAATTTTATTTGAATCAATTTTTTTAAAATTTTGATTTATGAGCACTCGTTTATATGCTGATTTTAATACCATATACATGATATATGGACATAAGCACATATATAGACACAACAGAGTACACAGGTGTGAACACACACACAAAACAGACAAGAAACAAAGTTCTTATAGCTTTTCATGTTGCCTCCTCCCCAATTAGGAAGCAACACTATAGATGTTTAGATCTAACTTGTTAGAAATTAAAATAGGGCCTATCTGACCTTAACATTATGACTTAAGTATAGGGTAGGCCTGTACAGTTGGAAATGCTATGTGTAAAGTCTAACAGCCATAGTAGACAATGAAATCAAAGGTTCAGTTGTCCTTGATGGCCATCAGATTCATTCCAAACATCACCATGTCTATGTACTTCTTAGGGTTTTGTAAAATGAAATTTTCCAATGTATTTGAGAGCTGACCCTTGGAAAGCTGGCCTCTTAACACAGAGTGTAAAAACTACTACAGTTAGATAAGATTGATCAAAAACAATTTTAATTTAGGCCTGTAGGATCAAATGTGAATTCACTCTAAAACCATGAGCTCAAAACCAGAATTTTTTAAAATGAGTTAAAAAAAATGACATGGCAATACTTACTCTAATAAAGAAGCATGCATAACGTTATCAGATCAGAGTGTACTTTTGGCTCAGATTAGAGACAGTTCAGATATCTAAAGAATGTCAAAAGTCCTGACATCCTCAGATAAGAATTCTCAAGGTAAAGAAGAATGTATATATATTTTCCCTTCTTGTGCCATAGCATTTAGTGAGAAACTTGTTAAGAAAGTAGGGTGGTAAGATAGCTAGCCATTTAGGTCCCACAATGGCTTGAATTTAAAAGTGACACTTTTTTTCATAGGTCTGAAATAGGTTCTCTATAAGCCTTGCATGCCCTGCAAATTCTGTGAGCACCTGCAATTTACATTTCAAATGCAAGCCTTGCAGAGAAAGAAATCTGGCAAAACCTAAGTAAGGGAAGTTGTTGCATAGGGCATTTTAACCACTTTTTCATTTCCCCAGTTGGTAATTAGGCCATGTTTAGATGCAGAAAATTATGAAAGAGAATTTCCCATCAATACTTTTGAGCATGAGGCTCCCCTCTGAACAACAACATGAAAAAAACAACATGAGAACAGAAGCACTGAGGAACTCTTTGGCTGGGGGACATCTCCCCAGTATTGGAGCCTCTAGCTCTTAGAGTCTTTAGCATTCTTCAGTTTCTGCTCCTTCTTCTATGCAAGACCTCTGGATTTACCTGCTGCCTTACCAGTCTGGTCATAATCTATGCACATTCTTGGGTGGCCAAAATAAAGATGCAAGCCTCTGGATTATCCCCATTTACCATGTGACTTGTAATTCTCTAGGAGAACACAGAATCACTTTTTGACATGAATCTTGATCTGTCTGTGTTAAGCCTCCTATTAATTAATAAACTTTTGAGGGGGAATTTGGCCTCATTAAGAATGGGGGATCATAGCTACATCTAATTTACATTTTTGGCACAATTTGGGTTTTTTAGACAAGGTCTGAGAAGTCCTTAGGCCTACACATAGGAACTTCAGACTATTTCCTTCCTTTTTATAGAACAGGCTGAACTGTAGTATGGCATTAAAATTTATATGTCCCTCTGATGGCCATGATTCTCTACCAGACAGCTGGAATTGAACCCATGTTTGGCAGCAGAAGAACACTAGAGGTAAAGATTTTATACTCGCTGTGGCCTAAAGGAATCTTCAGAGGGCTGTGGGTATAAATCTCCCTTTTTGCTGCCAAAAAAACAAGCAGAGCACACAGGAACACAGAAACAACAATGGGAATCCAATGTATGGCCTGTAAAGGCTTAATATGTGAACAAAGGTAACCCAGGCATTTCCTTATGAACCACTGCATGTCCCTCTCCCAACCCTACAGTCTGAACAGGTAGAGCCTGATTGCCAAGGGGAGGGGAGTGCTCTGGAAGAGCAAGTGTGGGAAAGCGCAGTAAGACTCACTCGAAGGTGCATGTGTTATGGGGCTTCTGCCAGTGCTGCTTAATCAACCAGTTACCACAGGATAGGGGTAGTTGGGGATGGAGTCAGGAGAGAAACCTTTGAGGTTCACTTGGTGTGGCCCTGGCAAGAACCTTGAAGTTGTTCTAACCCCTTGTCTCCACACATCCAAAGGCAGACAGAGATTAGAGATATTGCATACGCATGCCAAATGCATTCTGAGCCTGGATAGGATAGTGATAAGTGGCTTTGGCACAACCCAACATGCCTAACACACAGATACAATAGAGATAGATAGAGATAGAGACAGACTCCTCCACAGAGGAGGGGGTCCAAGTTTGTGCCCAAGGGAGTGGGAGTGTCCTGCCCCCTTTATAGATTTCAGATGTCCTTTGTTCTCATGCCCCCTCCTCCCCTTATCTTGCCTCTGTGGCCAAAATGTGGAAAAGGAGCCTTCCAGGGGTATAGGCAGGAAGGGAGCAGCCTAGTGGGCATTCATTAACAACTCCTTGCAGGAAGGAAAAATTTCCTGGAGGCAGGTAACCTAACAACAGGTTGGAGGAGGGGGAAGTACTCTAGAGGTATTAGCATTTTCTCTCCTTTTGAATCAGTCCCCGTCTTCCTGACCCAATCAGTTGTTACCTATACTTAGTGTCTTTTTGCACCTTGGCCTCAAGGATATATGATACCCCCTTCAATCATATTTTTTCAGACTCCCACTACTCCTCATTTACTAATGGCCCTAATAAAGATGTAGAAAGCTAGGGCTCCTTGAGCTAAGATAAATATTTCTAGGTTAAGAGGTTTATCTGAGCTAAATTGCCAGGCTGCTGATAGTTACTATGGCAAGGGTTGTGCCTTGTAACTAGACTGTCAGCATTTCTCTTCTCCATATTGGGTGTGGGCAGGAGCAGCCTCTGGGTGGTCTGTCTGCTTCTGTTCAGACTATTGCTCCTGCCATACCTTATGTAATTATTTCTTTGTCTTTTCTATGATATTAACTTCCCTTGTGTTCATTGACCTCTTATACATCATGCAGTTACTAAGCTAAACTATATTATCTATGAATATCTAATAGTTAAATAATGTTAAAGACAGAAAAACAATTTACAAAGCAGTGCTTTCCCTAATTAGGCATGTATACACACCAAGGGCAAAACATTTACATTATTATGAACATGTGGAAGGAAAGAACATTATCTCAGTACAAGGAATTTCTTGATCAAATTTGCACTCAAAACAACTCTATGACCAAATGACATATATAAGATGACACTGAAGATTGCAACATATTCTAAGTATTATCCCTTTGAGAATAATTCCTTTCAACATGAATCATCCCAATCTGATGAAACTGCCCTATTTACTTAGAATTACTCCATGTCTGCTTATGACGACTCTACTGTCCACAGTCTCATCATGAATTGAGTTACAAATATTAGAACCAAGGAGAAGGTAAGATGTGTTAGCAGAGGCTTTGGATGCAGTGGCATTCCCCAGTTGCATGTGATTTAAAAATGTTTGTCTTAATCCAGGCTTTCCTAGTTGGCAGCTCCTAAAACCAACATCTCACATTAGTTTAAGAGAAAAATATAGATGGATTAGAAAAATACACTCAAAATTTGTCTGGGACTAAAGGGATTCACAGGATGCAAAAGTTTTAGTGCTAAAACTGGAAGTTACAGACAAGAAGGGATCATTGATCACTGGGGTGTTCTTGAGGTGGGCTATATTGGAAAGATATTTGGGTTGTCTATAGAATTCAAGAGCAAAAAATAAGGACTGGTTTCTTAAATTGTAACAAGAAACTAGAAATCTTTTGGAGTCAAATACCTACTTTTTCTTTCTCTAACTTTGAATTATCTAATTCCCTCCAAATTTACACTTTATTTTTTTTCTCTCCTTGTGACTTGCTACTTTTCCTCTGACCCTTTGCCTACACTCACTATTTTATCTTAAATTCAAAATGGAACTTAAGAGTTAATATCTTTATAACATATAATCTTCAAGGTTCTCAAACAAAAATTCAAAATTCAAAAATTCAATGTGTCCAAATATATTCTAGTATCTAAGAATATTTTTAACCCAAGGACTAAAATCCTAAAAATACTTATATTGACTCAAAATTCATAGATCCCAATCTGAAACTGTTTATCAACATATTGACAATATTTTTATTAATCATATGGTCTAAGGAATAGTTACAGGATATTGTAGTAGTACCTTTTAGTTCAATTAATTAAATACCTCTAAATGGAAATATTTCTGTCTTCTCAGAGCATATTCTAATCCTATGTCTTTTATTACAGTTATCCTGAATATTTTAAACATTAGACTGAACTCATACTAGAACAATTATTTGATTAATTAATGCAGGTATCTTCCCAAAACACTGACCTCAAATCTCATTACCACTTGCAACCTGTGGATACTTCAGTGACAGACTTTTCAAGAACTTGTTTGCATATCTGAAATTCTTATGAGAATTCTCAAAGTGGTTAGTTGAGTTTAATTAAAACACAGAATGTTCAGTGTTAGTTAGCAAGTCACTCTTAAAATTACAAACAGAAAAAAACAATATGTAAGCTAATTACATGCTATTGCTTGAAGGTAATTAAATAATTCAGTTTAAATTTTCTGTAATGAGCTATTAGCAGAACCACAAAGTACAACTGAAAATTAAGTTACAGGGGGCTGTGGTTATGGCTCAGTGGTATAGCGTGCTCAGCTAGCACACATGAGGCACTGGCTTTGATCCTCAGCACCACATAAAAAATAAAATAAAATAAAGATATTCTGTCCACCTACAACTAAAAAAAATAAATATTTTTTAAAAAATTTACAACTTTTCATGGTACTTTGTTGTAGTTTTATCAATTAAATAAGCTCCAACCAAGTGGTTTGTAAGTGAATTTTACTTAAGTTGCATGAACTGTTTAATGGCATACACTTATGGTGATTTTACCAAAGAGTGAGAAATGTTTTATAACCTGTAACATTTTTATCATTGCTTATTTTTCTCCTGATATTTTCTTCACTTATTTGAATATAAACTGTTTTTTTAAAATATTTATTTTAGTTTTTAATGGACCTTTATTTATTTGTCTGTGGTGCTGAGAATCGAACCCAGTGCCTCGCACATACCAGGCAAGCACTCTGCCACTGAGCCACCGCCCAAACCCCTAAACTGTTTTTAACTGATTATGTCTTAATATTTTTCTGGGAATTTCTTGTAGCTTTAATTCTGTTTTATATATATACATTATAAAATTGTCCTCCTAATACAATTCTTATTTTTATGAAATGTTCCATTTACTTATTATAGTTTTACATACATATAGTCAAATGATTCTCTAAGCCAAACAAAAAATAGTCTCCTATCCCACCTCTCATCACCTTCAAAAAAAGCATCTCAAAAATTTTTTAGCTGTTTCCTTGCATGTACATGCTGAATTGTAAATAACATGATCATAATACCATTTTTATAAAATATGCTTTTAATTATTATACTTAGATTTCAATTACAGAACATAAGGATTTAGGAGTCTTAAATCTTGCCTTCTACCTCATTCCCTATGCAATTATCCTCCTCCCTTCATTCATTCAATATAGCTATGCTCTGGTTGCATTAATATGTCAGATATATTATGGTGGTTATATAAATATTATTCAGTGATGAGCTTTGTAAAATCCAATTTTTTCTTATATAAAAGTTTCCTCTCCTGATGTTAATAGTTACTGCTATGGTTTAGATGTGAGGTGTCCCCAAAAGAGCTCCTGTTAATGCACAAATACTCAGAGGCAAAATGATTATATTATGAGAACTGTAACCTCAATCCAACCTAGTTTCAATTGACTGCCTGTAAGCAGATAGGACATGGCTGGAGGAAGGGTTGTTCTTCCTATGGCCCCTTTCTCCCTCTCTCCTTCCTGACCTGTCACAGATGAGCAGGTTTCCTACATTGTACCCTTCCCTTATAATGTGCTGTCTCACCTTGGTCCCAGAACAAGAAAGTTAGTCTTCTGTGCACTCACACCCATGAAAACATGAATCCTAAATTAACTTTCCCTCCTCTACGTTGTTCTTGTTGTATATTTTGATCAGAGTGACACAAAAAATGACTAAAACAAAGGGGACGAGTCCTTTGGTTTTCTACCCCCCTTTTCTCCTTCCACACTTTATGGCTATAATTTGGTTCCTCTGTTGTCATGGTAGCCAAGAGTCTCAGAACACAGACTTCTGACAGTTGGACTTTTCAGCCACTGGAACAAAGGATCTGAAAGACTTCAGATATCCCCTTTATGCTGTAGGAGCTGGCAGAATTTCTTTTGTGTGGGCATCTATCAGAGCTCAGCATGACAGAGTATGCAGTGTATGTGTATGCATGCACATGTGTGTTAGAGAGAGAGAGACTGGGTGCATGTGTTTTCCTCACTTATTTGTTATTTGCTAGGACATCATGGAAAAAGCTGGACTAAAGATGTCATCAGATGATGGGAAGATGGGCATTTAAGGAGCTACGCTGTTTCCAGAAAGAAATTTAGTATTGATTTTCATGAGACTTTAATGTATTTGTAATTTTTGGTCAAATGATCCAAACTATATGACTACAAAGAGCGAGAAAGCCAGAGTTTGGTGGACAAAAGGGATTTATTTCATTAATAAGATCATTGTTAATAGTTTTAGTAATCTAAGGGTCACTAATCACCTAAACTAAGGTTCAATAATAGATTATCATCAAAGTGTCATTAATGAGAAAGTGGTCAATAATTACAGAATAGACATACATGTGTTTCTTGAAGACTGAGCTATAAAATTTAATAATATCACTTTCTGTAAATGTGACTCCACATATATATGGATACATGCATATGAACAATACATATTTATACATATGTGTATACATAAAGAAAAAGATTATACCACCAAATTTTTTAATGATGTTATCATTATTTCTAGATGGTGGCATCATAAGAAAATTTATTTTCAACTTCACACTTTCATATATTTTTCAAATGTTATTCAACTATCTTTTATTATAGCAGTTCTTCCAACTGTCATCAGACAAAGCATAAGATGTATCAGGTACAGATGCTCAGTAAAGAGGTTTATTATATAATAAATTAAATTTAGAAAGAGAAAGAACTGCCTCTTCTGCCTTTGACTGGGGAGTGCAAACATAGGATGTGCTTCTAACAAAATGACATAGTTATGAATGGGAAAAGGAATGGGAATTATTGCCAAAGTATGTGACTCTGTTCCCAATATCTTATATCAAGGTTTTTATTTTGAAGTTTCCTAAGTTGAGGGAGAACTGGGATTTGAGAACTTTGACACCATGGAAGATTCATTCTCCAGCAGCAACAGCACTGACAAAGAAGACTGCATTTCCGAATCCCAATCAAACCTGAGCCTCTCTGTAGGTTATTACCCCTGTGAGGACAGCATTGCCTGGAAGGACACTAACACTTCTGAAGACAGGACTTCTGAGGGTTCTTCCTGTCACTTTTTCCCTCCTGTCCAAGAGTCATCAGCAACTGAAAATGGAAGGATGCCCATTGAGAGACAAGAAAAAATTCAGGACGACCCAGAGCAGTTTTGTGAACTACCCATCACCCAGGTCTTGGATGCCTATCTGGGCTCTGAATATGAAGACTCTCTAGCTACTCTGGATCTAAATGGAGACTACCAGAGAATGGACAGGTTACCACAAGAGAGGACAAACCAGACTCTATGGGAACTGGATGATCTAATGAAAAATCTTAAGGCATTTCTAGACAATCAGAAAGATGACAATGACCCTGTGTTCTCTGATTCTCCTCTGGATGACGATCTCCAGCTCTCCAGTACCATCCCTCCCCACATGTACCAGGTCAGTGATCAAAAACACGAAGCTTGTCAGGCCTTGCCCAACTGTAAACCACCAGAAATCGAAGACATCAGCCAGTTTCTAGAAATGTCACCCTGGCTAGAAGAAGATGAACTTACTGAGGTGAGCACAGAGCGGCCTCAGTGCAGAGAAAGGGATAGGCCCAGTGGGGACACCAGGTTGGACAGCATGGAGCCTAACTACCTGCTGTGAAGCAGGGGTGGACCCTGGTGTCAGAGGAGACAATTATTGGGAGAAAGACCACAGAAAGGAAAGAGTCTGGAGGTGGGGAGGAGTTATAAGGAAAATGTCAAGGAGCACTGAGAAACAAGAGGGGAAAAGCAAAGAAAAGGACTAATAATTAAAAACTAACAAACAAACAAAAAAAGTGTCTGTGTGTGTGTGTGTTTAAATATTAATGAGTATTAAAAATTTACATTTACAATTGGGCTATTACAGGTAAGGAAAAAATTAGATTTCCAAAAATGAGCAAATATTGACTTCATTGCTGCTGACATTACACATATCTAACTCATCCTCATTCTCTTGGCAGATGATAAGCCAGGTGACTGGCACAGCAGAGACCTCCTCAGTCTCAGCAAGGCAGCCAAAGGAGAGGGACACACATCCCCAAACAGAAACCACATCCTGTCTGAACATGGGGTCCATCTTCCACTGGCTCAGGAAGTGGTTTTTCTCCCTACGAGGGAGAAAGCGCCCTGAGAGGGACAATAAAAGCCCCAATGAACAGGAATCTCAGAAAAGCCATTTTCTTGGAGGCAAGAGAATCCAACCTCAAGAATCTCTGGAGTCAGAACAACCTATGTATCCAGATTTTTAAACTTTTTGATAGTTCCAATTGTACAGTCCCATGGTTTTATAATTTCCCAATAAAAAAAAACCCACAAATGTTCTTGTTATCCACACCTTCCACCTCTTCCACTGTAACATCTGGGCTCAGACTAAAATTATGTATATTATCTAGAAGGCAGAAATTCATTCTCAGAAAATTTTAGGTAGCATGGTACTTCCTAAATAGAAGGTATTCTTTTTCTCTCCCCCAAACCAGCTTACTATATTTTATCCCATTTTATTATTTCACACATTTTATCCTCAACTCATCTCCCCACTGCCAGAAGGCAGCAGAACACCTGTGAGACCTCCAGTAGGATAGTTTTGGTGGAACTTCTGGGTCTTGAGCAAGTGGCAACAGACAGTGACAGAGGATGCATAAAGAGGCCAGCAGAGGCCAGCTGAGGCCAGCTCTCTAGAGTAGCAGCAGATGACTCCAGAGAGCCTCAAGGTTTTGGAGGTACATCTGTGTGGTTCTAGTTTTACAACTTAATTTTGTCATGAAATTAAATTAACAAACATGGAAAAGCATGTAGCAGCATGTGTGGCATTTAGTACAGGCTTGGTACAACTGTGCCTACACCAAAATGCTTTAAACCCCTACACCCTTTTGCTAAACACCCAGGCTCTGATAAGCTCCTGTCTATTTGGGAGTGAACACATAAATAGAGCCTAGGAAAATGCACCCTCCTTTTCCCACCCCATCCCCAAAATAAATACTGCATTAAAGAATTTGGTTTGAAAGAAGGTCATTGGCACAATAAACAAAACGAAACAAACAGTGGAAATAAGGAGACTTTACTTTTTCTAAAAAGCATTACATGTAGTCCACTTACATACATTCTTTTTTCCTGCATTTTTTATCTATGTGAAATATATACAAAATCAAACACCTTCCCCATTTTTAAGGGGACAAATCAGAACTATATACTTACATTGGTATGTCTCTAAAGGTAAAGTGCTACATTAAAATGAAATAGCTTTAAAACCTATATAAAGGAAACATCAAATTGAGAATAGTGCCTATGGGGGAAGTACAGAAAGAAGGGACCAACAAAGTGAGAAATTGGCGGGGGGGGGGGGGTGCTAAATTTTATCTGCAATATTTTCCTTTTTAAAAAATAATGAACCAAATATGGCAAAATGTTAAGGCCTGACAAACTGAGTTTTAATACATGAGTACTTGTTATATCATTTTCCATACTTTGGTGTATTTTTCTTTTACCTTTTTATCTTGACCTCAGTTTACACTTCCAAAGAAGTTGAAAGCATACTGATGGGCATCCATATATCCCTAAGCCCGCTGCTCCAATGTTGATGTCTTACAAAACTAGCACAATGAGCAGACAAGTATGTGAACTTCGGTGCAGCAACCCTTAACGAAAATAAAGACAGTACTGGAATTGTCCCAGTTCTTCCACTAATGTCCTTTTCCTACTCTACAATCTTATCAGAAACACAAGCTGAACTTAATTGTACTTTCTCCTTACCATCAGACTGGAACAAGACCTCAATCGTCCTTTACTTATCATGACTGGACAATAATCAGTTGCTTTGTCAAATGTCTTACATTTGGAGTTGTCTGACATTGTCCCATAACTGAAGTAAGATGATGCACATTGGCAAGAATCTCCATAAGCTTGGTTGTGCCTTCCATGCATCGTATGACAGGTTCAGGATGTCTTTTTATACATTTAAAATATTTCACAAATTCATAAAAGCAAGCCAGGTCCTGTGATCCATGCCTATAATATCAACTATTTATGAGGTTAAAGGCAATAGCATCACAACTTCAAGACCAGCTTGGGCAACTTATTGAGAACTACCTCAAAATGAAATTTTAAAAGGTCTGGGATCATATCTCTGTGGTAAAGCACTTGCTTAGCATGTACAAGGCCCTGGATTTGATCCACAGTACTGCAAAAGAAGGAAGGAAGGAAGATAGGCGGGGAGATAGGGAAGGAAGGAGAAAAAGAAAGGAGGCAGGAAGGTTAAAGTAAGTAATCTTGATTCTCTACAAAAACAATCAATAGGAGAATTTACACATAAAAACAGAGAGGTATTATGAAAAATGGGCTCATTCAGTTATGGAGGTTGGAAAGTCCTGAGACCAGTCAATGCCAACTGAAGACCCAAGAGAGCCAATGCTATGTTTTAGTCTGAGCCTGAAGGCTTGAGAAGTAGTAGAACTGATGGGACAAGTTCAAGTCCAAGTCTAGAAATAGGAAAAGACTGATATTCTAGCTCCAAGACAGCTGGAAAGAGCAGTGTTCTGTTCTATTCAGACCTCCAAAATGGACATGGATAAGGCTCATCTACACTAGGGGAGGCAATTGCTTTATTGGGGCTACTGGGAAAAAATATTAACCATATAATGATCTGGGAATATGAGCCAGTTACTTTTCTGCTCATGTCATATATTCTGTTAAATGGAGCAAGCAGGGAGACTTGGCTGATAGGTTTGGTTGAGGAGGAAAGAAACTAACATGTGGAAAGTGGGCATGTGGAAGTAAGCACAAGCCCCTGCATATACTAAGGGAGAGCATGACCACTCATGGCAGCTGGGGCAGCCTATGGGCACTTGCCAGGCAGATCTCCTGAATAACAGAAAGTGATTTTCCCCAATCCAAACTCTGCCCATTCCCTGCATCATGCCATTAAAACTCTGCAATAGATTTACTTATCTAAAAGAATATTATTGAACAGAAGGTAGAAATTAAAGCCAGGTCAACTGGGAAAAACCTGAGAGAGTCATGGCAATCTTTAAATACAATGTGATAGAATGGAAATGGACACAAACATTTGGAGATCTTAAGAAACTGACATATATCAAGGTATTTTTCTTTTGACACTTCCTGAGTTGAGGAAGAATTGGAATTTGAGCGCCATGGGAGATTCATCCCACAGCAGCGGCTGCACTGACAAAGAGGACTGCATATCCAAGTCCCAATCAAACCTGAGTCTGTCTATAGGCTATTTCCCCTATGAGGACAGCACTGACTGGAGGGACACTACATCTTCTGAAGACTCGACTTCTGAGTATCCTTCCTGCCACTTCCTCCCACCTGACCAAGAGTCATGAGCGACTCAAAGTAGAAGGATGCCCATCGGGAGACAAGAACAAATTCAGGACAACACACAGCAGCTTTGTGAACTACCCATCATCCAGGTAGAGGATGTTTATGCGGGCTCCCACTATGAAGACTCCAGAACTACTCTGGATCTAAATGGAGACCACCAGAGAATGGAGAGGATAAACCAGCATCTCGGCAAACTGCATGATCTAACAAAACACCTGAAGGCATTTCTAGAAAACCAGAAAGATGACAAAGACAATAACCCTGTGTTCTCTGATTCTCCTCTGGACAAGGATGTCCCGCCCTCGGGTAGCACCTCTCCTCATCTGTATCAGGTCAGTTGTGAAGAACATGAAGCTTGTCAGGCCTTGCCCAAGTATAATCCACCAGAAAATGAATTCATCAGCCTGTTCCCAGAAATTTCAGCCAGCCTAGAAGAAGATGAACTTGTTGAGGTGAGCATGCAGCTGCTTGATTTCAGAGCAAGGCATCGGCCCAGTGGGATGCCAGGCTGGAGAGCTTGGAGTCACTTATTCTACCTGCTGGGAAGCAGTGGGAGACCCCAGGACACCAAGAGAGGAGCAATGAGAGAACAATGACAGCAAGGAAAGGAATTGGGGAGAAAGTGTAAGGAGAATGAAAAGGAGAACCCAGAGACACAGGGAGAGGAGCAACAAAGAGAAGGGCTAATGATCATTCAAAGAAAAAGTGTGTGTGTGTGTGTGTGTGTATGTATTTAATCTTTAATGAGTACTGAAATTTGACATTCACAGTTTGGATCTTGTTGGTAAGAAAAAAAATTAGATTGACATAAATGAGGAAATATTGACTTCATTGCTGCTGATACCACAAGTTCAACCTTATTTACTCTGCCCTCTCCCCATATCCCTACCTCTTTTTCACCTCAGTAACTTCCAAACTGACAGAAATTCTTGGGTTGGAACCCATCTGCCCATGGTTCCCTATGTTGAGCAGCTCTCCTCTGCTGGACCCATCCTGGTGCTGTACTGCTGCACTTTTGGGACAGAGGGATGGATACAACCATCTATCCACTAAAAACCTCCCAAACTCTGAGCCAGAAATGATCCCCCACCTCCAAGATGTTTTCCAGGTATTTTGGTCAGGACACAAAAGGTTACTGAAATTAGTGACAAGATGTAGGGTTACTGCTATGACTGACTTGACCATGTGCTTCAGAAGCCCGAAGAAGTGGTTTGCAGGAGCAATTTTGAAAAGGTAAGAGCAACAAGCTGGAGAAGCTTCAGAACACCGTAATCAAAGCTTAATGGGTGGTTCTAGTGTGAGCTCAGAAGACTAGAATGCCAATAGGACTAGGTACCCTGCTCATGAGGTTTCAGGAAGAAATGAGGGCTTGCTTGGGAATTGCACTAGAGGCCACCTGTGGTACATTCTGGCAAAAAGCAAAGGTACGTTTTGCCCACGTCCTGAGAACTGTGGGCAGCTGAATTCAGTAGTAATGGACTAATCCAATAAAGGGAATTTCAAGACAGCACAACATTCAGTCAGTGACATGGACAATGCAGGCAGTCTTTAGCCTGGCTTACTGTGAGAATTAGGAGCCGAAAGCAGAGCTAAAGGCACTGAAAAACTGACTTCTGGCTGGAAAAATGTGTGTAACACTGGGGCCAAGGAGGTGTGTCTGTTGAAGAGATAACAGCTCTGTAAGAGATGCTAAATACTAGGAACAATAGGAAGGAAGCCTGCAGGGCATCTCAGGAATTTGCAAGACCACACCCACCAGAGGTCCAGAGTAGAGGACAGCAAATTCCTTAGAGAACAGATTTTGTGGGTGACCTGCTTTGAAAGGCGGGGGTGGAGGGGACGGGACCTATGAAGTTGTTTTCACCATGTTCAGCTAGCTGCCCAGGCCCTCCAAACCTGCAACAGCCATTATCACAGGTGCTTGAGGTATTGCACAAGCTGGCAGCAGAACTCTGTGTCACTCAAGTGGCGATGCTCCTCCTAGAATGCAGAATGCTCAAGTTAGGGGGCAATGGACAATTCTACCCAGATTTCAAATGAAGGGTCTGGGAGGCCAAAATGTAGCAGAACCAGAGACCCTGCAGACTGCCTCCAAGCAGCCTATGCATGAAGCTGAAAGGGTGAAGCTCAAGCTGGCACCGAGACACCAGGAATTAAGAGATGCCACTCACATGACTGTTTGCTGAGAAAACTTGGAGGCTGCAGAGAGATAGTCTAAATAGAGCCCCTGTGCATGCAACCAGGCAGACTAAAGGGGTAGGGCTGACAAAGCCCTTTAGAAATAACATCTCACAATCATATGTCCCAGATGATTTTTCTCAGAAACAGGAAACTAGTTTTAAACACTGGGTTTTGGCGTTAATTTTTGCCACAACCACATTCCTCCCTTTTCGAAAGGGAATATTTATTCTGTGCCACTGTATACTGCATATAGGAAACTTGTATTTTATTTCATCAGTGCTCATGGTCAAGATCTTGCCTGGAGTCTTCAGAGGAGACTCTGAACTTGAATGGGACTTTTGGGCAGTGCTGGATCTGCTAAGACTATGGAACTCTTGTCAAGGAATTAAATGCTTTTTCTACTGCAAGATGGACAGTAGCTATTAGGGACCAGGGAAAGAATATTATGGTTTGGATATGAGGCATCCCCTAGAAGTTCAAGCTAGTGCAATAATATTTGGAGGAAAGGAGTAGATTATGAGAGCTGCAACCTAATCAGTCCTACTGAGTGGAAACTGCAGGCAAGCAAGACATGGCTGGAGGTGGTGGGTTACTGAAGGCGTGTCCTGAGAGTGCTATTCTTCCTGTGGCCCCTTCCTCTCTGTCAGCTTCCTAACCGCACCATCAGTAGAGCACCTCTCCTACTCAGGGCCCTTCTCTGTGATGTGCTGCCTCAACGTGAGCAAAGAAGTTGGCCTTCCATATACTGAGACCTCTGAAAACCTGAGCCCCAAATAAACTGCACCACCTCCAAGTTGTTCTGATCACGTATTCTGGTCGCAGTGATGCAGAAACTGACTGAAAATGAAGGCCTAGGTCCTTTGGGTCTCTATACCTTTAACTCCTTTCATGCTTATGGCAACAGGTTCCTCTGTTGCCATGGTAGCCAACAGTCTAGGAACACAGACTTCTAACAGTTGGATGTTTAAGCCACTGGGACGAAGGATCTTAAGGACTTCAGACAGCCCGTTTATGCCACTGGATTTGGCAGCATCTCTTCGTGTGGGCAGCGGTCAGAGCTCAGTGTGACTAATCTTCAGTGTGAGTATCTGTGTGTGTGTGTGGGTTTGTGAGAAAGAGAGAGAGGCAGAAATTGTACCTATTTTTTTCCCCACTTACATGCTGGGGCACAATGGAATATGCTGGAATAAAGATGCCATCAGATGAAGAGAGAATGGGCATTTAAACAGGCATGCTTTCTAGAAAGAAATTCAGTGGCTACCATCATAAGACTTTTAACACATTTGTGAGCTTTGGTCCACTGATCCAACAAATAGGAATACGAAGACAGAGACACTCAGAGATTGATAAAGAGGTATTGAATGACACTAATAAGACAATTGTTAAAGGTCTTAGTAATCTAACCGTCAGTGAACACGTAACCTAATAGTCCTTAATAAGTGATCCCTGAAGTAGCATTAATAAGAATAGCATTAAGAATTACACAATAGTCATATGTATGTCTCCTACTAGCTGTGCTATCACGTTTAATAATCTCTCTGTTGATGTGACTCCTCATGTATACGGGTGTGTGTATATATGTACAATGTATATTCATACAAGTATGTACGCATGAAGAAAAAGGAAAGATTATGAGGAAACCCACCAAATTCTTTTACGAATAATACTCATTCTCATTTGCTCTGGATGATGACATCAGAGCGGCATTTATTTTCAACTTCACACTTTCCTGTACTTTTCAAATTCCATTCAACTATCTTGGATAACAGGTAGATCTTTCAACTAAAATAAGACAAAGTATGAGAGGTAACAGGTGGAGGTGCTCAGTACAGAGGGCTATTAGACGCCACAAATAGAAAGAGAAAGGTCTGTCTCCTCTGCCCTTGACTGGAGAGTGCAAACACAGGATGCACTTCCGACAGAGTGGAAGAGTTAAGAACGGAAAAAGGAATGGGAATTACGGCTTAAGTGCACAGCTCTCTTCCAAATACCTTATATCAAAGTTTTTTTTTTCTTTTCAAGTTTCCAGATTGAGGCAGAACTAGGATTCACGCACCATGAAAGCTACATCCTATAGCAGCAACCGCGCTGACAAGGAAGACAGCATTTCCAAATCCAAATCAAACCCGAGCCTCTCTGGAGGCTATTGCCCCTATGAGGACAGCTTTGAATGGACGGACAGTAGCTCCTCCGAAGACTCGACTTCTGAGGCTTCTGTCTGCTACTTCCTCTCTCCTGTCCAAGACCCATGGGCTACTGAAAGTGGAAGGATGCCCATGGGGAGACGAGAACAAATTCCTGACAACTCAGAGCAGCTCTGTGAACTACCCATCGTCCAGATTGTGGATGTTTATCTGGGCTCCCACTATGAAGACTCCAGAGATACTCTGGAGATGACAGACGAGTACCCACAGGAGAGGATGAACCAGGGTTTCTGGACACTGGAAGGTCTAATGAGATACGTTAATGGAGTTCTAGATAATCTGAAAGATGATGAGGACGAGGAGGAGGATGAGGAAGATGATGATGATGATGACTTCGATGACGACGACCCTGTGTGCTCAGATTCTCCTCTGGATGAAGGTCTCCAGCCCTCCACCAATGCCTTTCCCTACACGTATCAGGTCAGTCATCAAGAAAATGATGCTTATCAGCCCTGGCCCAAGTGGAAACCACCAGAAAATGAAGACATCAGCCCATTTCCAGAAATTTCACCCAGGCGAGAAGATGAATTTATTGAGGTGAGCATAGAGCTGCTCGATTTCAGAGCAAGGGATAGGCCCAGCGGGGGTGCCAGGCTGGACATCATGGAGTCACTTATTCCACCTGCTGTGAAGCAGCGGAGACCCCAGAACACCAAGAGACAAGCAATGAGAGAACAATGACAGCAAGGAAAGGAGCAGGGGAGAAAGTGTAAGGAGAATGACAAGGAGCACCCAGAGCCACAGAGGGGGAGGAACAAAGAGAAGGACTAATGATGATATCAAAACCACAAACAGCGTGTGTGTGTGTGTGTGTGTGTGTGTGTGTGTGACTACCTTTCTAATGATGAATGAGTACTTAAAAGTTTATATTTACAGCTGGGCTATTTGGGTAAGAAAAAATTAGATTTCCATAAATGAACAAATACTAACTTTGTTGCTGTTGACACTCCACGTTTCTAACTCATCCTCTTTCTCCTGCCAGATGATAAGCCAGGGGACAAGCACTGAAGACACCCTCTCAGTCTCATCAGGGCAGTCTTCCTACTCGGGAACCACAACCTGTCTGAATGTCAGGTCCATCATCCACTGGTTCAGGAAGCGGGTGGTCTCCTCCCTACGGAGGAGAAAGCGCCCTGACACGGCCTCCAAGGACCCCAGTCTGCAGGAACCAAAGAAACGATGCTTGCTCAGAGGAAAGAAAATACAACCTCAGTAACCCCTCAAGTTAGGAAACCCTATATACTTAGAGGTTTAGATTTTTTCACAATCCCTATTCAATAGTCCCCCCAGTTTAATGTTTTTTCACAATAAAAAATGTTGTTATTCACATCTTCCTCCTCTTCCATCATACAATGTAGGCCCAGGTTCAAATTGTACATGTTGTCTAGAAGAGTGACATGCATTCTCAGAAATTCTCTTTCTCTCTCCCAATATCCCATCTTACTCTATTTGCCCCCGTTTTATATGTTTGATTATTTCATGCGTTTTATCTTCTTTTATCATTAACTCATCTCCCCACTTCCAGAAGGCAGCAGGACACCTGTCAGTCTCCCACATGGCAGGATGGTTCTGGAAGAACTTCTGGGTCTTGAGCAAGTGGCAGCAGACAGGGAGGCACGGGGGAAGCTCATTCCAATGGACAGTGTTTGGGACATTCAGAAAGCTGTTCTGATGATCCTGGGGCACCAGACTTTTTCTATTTTGTTGCCACTTGCTTTCCTCCAACCTGCTGCCCTTCAGCCCACTGCCGCCTGGCTCCTGCCCTAAAAATCCTCCACTTGCATTTGCAATAAATCAACCATGAACGTTCGTACAGTCAAACCGATTAAAGTGTTGTTTTAAAGCACTTCCAATACTCCAATATATTTTGAATACCTTGGGAGGATACATGGTAACTGAACACCACCATCCTTAGAGACGAAGAGGACAAAATCCAGGTTGCTTGACAGTGGTGGAAGGCCTTCACGTCCTCCCTGATACCCACCCACACACCGCACTGCACGTGGTTTCCCTCAAACAATGGATCTCTTCTCATCTGCTCACTCTTGCTCACCCTGTGCCCTCTCCCCACATCTCTATTTCTTTTTCACCTGAGTAACTTCCAAATTGACAGAAATCCTTAGGTCAGAAACCATTGGCTCTTGGACGCCTTTCCTGGTACTCCCACCCCACTCCCCCAGCATGGTGATAGGAGAGGCTCTTCTTTGACCTTCCATGACATTAAAGTTCTTTTCTTGAGCAGATCACCCTGTCCTCTACTAAGCAGTGCTCTCCATCTCACCAAACAGGCTCTCACTCCCCTAAGCACAGGAAACATCTTAGACACAGAAGGACAAGGTGGAAGTAATACATCATTACATTTCTTCTTCACTCCTCAAGGAGGGCCCTCAGCCTCCATGGTATGTTCACAGCATATTACGGGAGCAAAGTGCTATGGTTTGAATAGGAGGTGTCCCCCAAAAGCTCCTGTTAACGCAAGAATGTTCAGAGGTGAAAGCCAGAGGTTATGAGGGCTGTAACCCCATCAGTCCCTCCTAGTTTGAATGGAGTGACTGAGGATAACTGTGGGCATGTGAGAGACATGGCTGAGGGTGGGGGATCACAGCGGGGCATGACCTGGAAGATTTGTTCTTCCTGCTGCTCTTCCCTCTCTCTCTGCTTCCTGACCCCACCATCACTTGAGCAGCTCTCCTCCGCTGGGCGCTACCCCAGGCTGTACTGCCTCTCTTTGGGGACAGAGTTACGGATTCAGCCATCTATGGACTAAGACCTCTGAAACCCTGAGCCAGAAATGAACTTTCCCTCCTCTAAGATGTTCTTGCCTGGGATTTGGGTCATGGAACACAAAAGGTAACGGAAACTGAAATTAGTGACAAGATGTAGGGTTGTTGCTATGACTGACTTGACCATGTGGTTCAGAAGCCTGTGGAAATGGTTTGCAGGAGCGATTTTGAAAAGGTTAGAGTGACAAGCTGGAAGAGCTTCAGAACACTGTAATCGAAGCTTAATGGGCAAAACTAGTGTGAGCTCAGAAGACCAGAATGCCAATAGGACTAGGTATGTTGAACCCACAACACAAAGAAACGACCACCGACTCCAATTTTAAGCTTATATTGTGCACACAAATTAGCTGTATAGCGGCTGTCCCCTTAAAAAAAAAATAGTGAAGGCAGCAGCCTCATTCAGGAGCAGGGAGGTTTTTATAACACAGAGAATTAGAAAGGTAGGTATCTTAGGAATTTACAACTGACAGGGTTCTGGCAAATGCAATACAGAGGCAGATAGCAAATCAATCATTTACATAGCTTAACATCTTTACATAAGAGAGTAAACTCAGGTTCCAGCATGGGGGCGCTGCTGAGATTTTAAGGAGGGCAGTTACCTAATC